>VOMN01033656.1:0-17183 GCA_014899125.1 Orchestia grillus | reverse complement strand
ACTCACAAGTGTCGATCATCCATTTTCATAATGATCCAATTCACAGAGAGGTCATTAGGGTTTTTGATGTCAAGGAAGAGACCGCACCGGAATTTTTTCCAAGAACGAAGCCTGCGCTCCTCTCCATTTGCATTATCGTGAAACTTTGTTTTGTGGTCGAAATTCGAAAAGGAGATGATGAAAATGTTCAAAAATGTCTTAAAAAATAATATGCAAGTAACTGAAATGCTAAATATTTTGGTACGTAACGGATGAGTTATTTCAATAAGAATTTTACTTTCATTTCTTCATACAGAGCCCTAGCTCCCGTGAGCGGGTCATCGAGAGATGACACTACGGCAGCTGTTGGAGCACCGCGACATTTGGCTCACATTAACAGCTTGCATCCAATTTTTATATCCTCCGGTGCTGCGGATCCTTTTACGGTCGAAGCAGATTAGATGACGTTTATTACCAGTACGCCACCAATAATGGCCATTAGCTTGTGAAGAAGCTCGAGCCGTCAGACAGGGACCGATCAGTTTTAGGAGAGTATTGGTCTAGTTTACATTCAATTGACCACGAGAGAACTGGTAGTAAAAATTAACAACCAATTAAGACCTTACCCAGTTTCTCGCCATGATGAATAACGCACTGCATTATGGAACAAATTCATGGCTCTTTTTCAACCGTGTGGTAGTTATTTAGCCGAGTTTGGCGCATGGATTTTACTGATCACTCATTAGTTCACTTCTTCAAGTGACGTGTATTCGGGATGCTGGATATCAGCAACGTATCTGATTAAACCTCGTTCGAACTCCAGACACGTTGTAGAAATGACCTTTCACGCTTTGTCACGCGCCTTCGATACGGGATCAAGGAGAATAAGCCACCGGGAAATCGAGATTACACTGGTGCAGATATTCAGGATAGAAGTGATATTGACAATGCTCGACCGTAGTGGTTATTGTTCGCGCATTTATGAGATGTTGGAGCGTAATGTTTTTCAGAACTTCACCTCGTACGTTGCATTAAATTTAGCTGTAGTCGTAAACACAAGTGCAAAATTTTACAGTAAGTATAATACATATCCAATACATGGTCAAAAGTTAATTAATCCTAATTATAGAACAGCAAAGCAATCTAAAATTGAACCTCACATGTACTTTTACACATTGAATAATTCACTGAAAACTAATTCCGACATGAATTGATTTCAGCAAAGGTGTTTTTCGTGGCGTGCGACAGAATTCCTCATTCTCAAGAACTGCTCGAATTGTCTTTTTGCATACATTTGTCCCACCAGCTCACAAATCCTTTTGAAGTTCAGATGGATTCCCTCGAGGATTTTCTTCACTTTAAGGACTATATGTTTAGCCAGACGGTTTAAATTTTTAGATGGACGCCTTAAACGTGGTAGACTTGCAGTCTGATAAGACGTGAACCGGTGACTCGCTTCACCAATGATTGAGATTTTTAGCACAGAAGATAGTTTTCCTTAGCTTAAACCACTTTTACGTGGCAGAAAAATTACTTCTCTGGTCCTTTCAGGCCATCCCTTTGTTCTCGCCATATTCGAATTAGAGTGTTGAACGATGATCTTTTGTGTAGCTCTCAGACATTGACCGCGGTCGACTGTTGCACGTGGACGAAGTAGATTGATTTCTTAAGATGTTCTACACCATTCCTGTCTCATAAACCATTCTAGAATATTCGAGGACTGTTCATTAAATCTTCAAACCTATTTTTGTGGGTGAGTTACATGCTTTGTGAGCCTGTAATGCAAGACTTTTTTCGATTAACTATCAATGTTTTACTATTTGTCAAATTATGGCACCCACCGCACTCACCCGCATATTTCTTCCCCGCAATTCCGCCCTGAGGTCACGCTCTAACGCTGCATGTTCCGAATTTCCGGGTTAAAGTTACGACGCAGGTGTCAGTGGAGTCCCCTCGATACACCGCGGGATATTTCGGCGCCACTATATGGCCCCAAATGTCATTTTCATAACTTTTTTTTACGTCCGCAGAACGGCTGGAATATGTGGTTACACGTAAAGTGAGGTTTTCGGTTCCCATGTACAAAAGAGCACGCTTCTAGCAAATCATCAGTAAATTAACTGATATAGTAACTCAAAGTAAAGTTAGTTACAACTACGAGTCGTACAAGTGACACAAGACACTAACGAAGAAATTATGAGTATTCACCGATTGAAATAGATGTAGAAATTGTCATTTGAAAAATTCGTATTAGTTAAATCATTCACGTGTATCTGCCATAAATACCAAAAGGTTCACATTCAGAAGCAAGTAAACCTCGAGAGAGAAATTTACATAGAAATTGTTTTAATGTTTTTATTAACGACTAAAATTTGTGATTCGGAAGAAACAATCCGAAAATTTCGAACTCGTAATTACACAGGATTTGGTGACGGAAACTATTTGAAAGTCTTAACTTTGACTAAGGTACCCCTCATCGGACCACGTGACACGCCGAGCGATCTGTGCCAACACCCGGGGTGCACGACTAGCTGCCTCGTCTGAGCGCTAGAGCTTCTCGGGATCCTTCTCATAGCCTCAATGATGGCTTCGTGTTATCATTATCAGTGTATAAAAAAACATAGTAAATTCATATCATAGTATCAAGAATTGTTTGGTGAAATCTATTAGAAGCCCAAGAGTATTATTCTAGAACTAAGCTCCTAATAAATGAACTAAAATAATTGTCAGTAAAGAAGTTCGATGGTAGATTGGATAGTCCTAGCGATAATTTTCTGATTGATGACATTTCAAAAATGTTAAGCGTGCGGGTAAATTGATAAGTTTGGCGACTTTCAACAGTCACTTGCATTATTGAACCTACAACTCTGTGATACTTAAAACAATTATCGCTGAAATGATACGGCTTCGGTATATATAATGAGGAGTGTCAAGCATTACAATTGAAGATCAGTCAATGAGACCGTCGAATGTAAACAAATGTGCTACTCATTTCGAGCTCTCGAAAACAGAAACTGAAGATGTCTTACTGAGATCCAATTACCTTCTCCATTAAAGTACAGTAATTTTACAAATGGTCCTTAATTCCTGGATGATTTCGGGCATCGGTTTTAGCTTACAATGCTTGAAATGAACAGGTAAGCATTTTTATAGTAGTATGTTTCCCATTAAAATTACCGATGACGTAAATGTTCATTAAACTCAGGACCTTGAAGGTTTACCTCGACTTATAAGAAACACTGAAAGGACAAAGAAATAGTTTCGAATCAGAGTTTTCTGGAGGTACTGCCAACGCGAACAGCACAAAAATTCAGCACACTTTCAAGAAGGAATAAACTAAATCGCTATTTATTCTACCAGAAGCGACGTGGCTCATGCACAGCACCGCCCAATGGATACGTGAGGTGAGCGACATCATTAAGACGCCGATCATAACTCACAAACCAGCGAAAATGCAACTCACAATCTAACTTTGCCAAAACATTTATTTGTGAGAGCCAAGCAGCCAGCACGGCAACACTGCAGCAGGATCCTCTCTGATGAAGCAGCTCTCTGAGTGGAGCTCGTGCAGTCTCGCCCATCAGTTTTGCTCCCCTTGGATGATTGCCTTTTTCAGTCTCAGTGAACTTCCGTCGAGAAAATTGCTTGCCTAATTTATGCAGGAGAATACTTCGTGGAGGTGAAGCGAGTTTAGAGGGAAGGTATTTTTGTGTAAGCTACGGTAATTCTTATAGATGGTAAAAACGTACATTGTGAAGAAAAATCTTATGACTCCAGGAGCTTTCTCCGTTAATTAATCAAAGAATACAAAAAATGATAGGTATGAAAAGAGCACAGACGGTTACGTTAAAATTATTTGGAGTAAGGTACTATTTTCAAAATGAATTCCTAATTTACGCATGAAATTTAAATCTCAATGTCGACCTCCTCAGAAAAGCGACTCTGAGCTAGGTAAAGCTATCGCGTGTTGGCGGGCGTCGTCACTCTTGATTTATTTTTTGATAGATCAATCAAATCGACTTCAAGACTTCGCTTCGAGTTGTTTGAAGTTTAAGAATTCGAAAAGGACATCAATTTGATCACACGGGTCTTCCGTCATCCAGAACTTGTTGGAAAAACGAGTCGCAAGAAAGGGTGGAAACTTGTGACGAGTTTCTAGATGAACTTCCACAGGCACACGACAAAGAGATTCTCAAGGAGACATTCTCAGAGAGACATGTGGTTGTCATACGGCGGCTGATGGCAACGACAGACACAGGGACCTCGTGGAAGACGTTAAAGCTGTGCAAAGCGTAACGAACGTTTGGTATTTCAAGTAACACACATACGTGCACTCAGGTGGTGTGCATGGGGGCACGTACCCTCACCAACTGGCGCGAGGACTTGGGGCGTCTGGAGAACAACATGCTCTTTCCTTACTGTGCAATAATTATATATATATATATATATTACAGAGAACACTGTGTATAATAATTCAGATACACAATTTTATTTATAGAAATACATACAGTAATCGATATTTGAAGTATTTAAGTGGAAAAGTGGTCATTAGATAAATCTGGGAACAAAACATTCGCCTTATGAAATTCAACTTTGATAGCACTGAAGTGATCACGCATGTACTCCGTTTGATTACCTTCTAGAACTTTGTGAGAGGACATTACTCACGCAGAGTTATAGTGCATGTCTCGTACGAGCTGAAGTGCAATTCAAATTTATGAATTAATATTCGAATTCGGACTTTCATTATTGCTCAACATCGAGAAGAAGGCGTATATTCGCCAATATATTTTTTACTCGTACAGAAATATCTCATCATAACCATCAGCCTCATTTTAATTTAGGATATTTGAACAATCATACCAGTATTTTGAAATGAGAAATGCTCTATTCTTTCCTTCAACATGTGCTTCTGAAATTACATATTTACAACGAAAACGATACGTCAAAGAATGCGCAATGAGAAAACAGTGCGAGCAGTCGAGTACGATTTCTGAAGGACAGCCAAGTTTCGACGCTTAAAATAAGATGAACGAACACCAACCTCAACACAAGCGCACGCGATCCTTCAATATTGACGTCCGTCTGGAAGCAATAACTCATTTTCAAGAATGAATCCAATTTCGAATGCAAGTGAATTGTTGAGCTGAGAGAGGCACGCTAGAGCGCCACGCAGGCACCCCGCACGAGGCGCAGCTCCAAATCCCTGAGAGGTAGACGATACCAATCAGAGGGGCAGAAAAAAGCAACCTACCATCTTACTTGAGGAACCACTTAAGCCTATTTCTACCGTAGGAGGCTGTGCTCATCAAGCTTCAATTGAAGTGCCAGTTATAATCCATTCTCCAATAATACCTAGGTCGGGCAAACAGACTTTTGTCGATAGTATTGAGGCAGCTTTCTGGGCGCGCGGCTCAACGGCAAAACGTTAATGGCAGCTTCGAGGTTACTTCAAAGAAGGGTTTTAGCAATAATTCGGGCAAAATTTACCAAAATAAATCAATTTCATGAGGGTTAAAAAAATAGAAAATAATTGAAAAAAACTTCGTTGTGCATAAAATTAAATGGTTAGTTTTTCTCACCCGAGTTTCAAAAAATGATTGTTTTTTACATTGGAAAGATATATAATCCTGTACCACTCGTAAACGCATCAAATGCATCCAAAAGTTACGACTGGGTTCAGCCCGAGTGTAACTGAGAAAAGCGTTCCAGTTTACACTGTCCAGTGATGCTCTCGTACGGCTACAGTGTGCGAGCATTGCTAGGTCCCGCTACGCGTCATCGCTACGCGTCATCAAACGTCATTACAGAAGACATTTCCAGGACCTGCCTTGAAGCGTAACACATTAGAAAATAAAGCGTGATGCATTACTTGATGTTACTTTGTATTCACTGCATCAATTGTCATGAAACCTTACAGGAATATTACCCTTAGGAGTAACCTGCTTTGCATTTAAGGACACTTAGATACTGTATGTATACTAAAAATATTTCGAAAAACAGACTTTCAATGAACCGTGGCAAGCAGTTTATTATAAGGTCTTCAACTTCATAGAACTACTGTAACATATCACGAATAACTCCAGTTTCAATGATTTTTATACCAAATTAATGGTTTTCAAACATTTGTGGTAGCACGAAAAATGAAACTAGCTTTCACAGCGGCAGTGAATGTGCTGCCTGGCTGAAACAGCCGGGATGAGGCATGGTACGCGAATACCACTAAATCAACTGTGCCGAAAGTATTTCAAGATAAAATGGAACTTTCACACAGTTTTTCACGTTGAGCTCAATATCATTGAAGAATACTTACATGGAAAACCGCCTAATTTGAGAGAATGAAGTTCAAAAATTCAGGAGTTCATATTGAACATTCAGCCAAGGAAAAATCCAGGAGATCGCTCGCTCAACCACCCAATTAAGGCAGCGTAGAGAGGGCGTTGTTATTTGTACGTGACGTCTTTGAATTTCGCGTCGGTCGTTTGCCGGCCAGCTGCCGCCTTGAGCACAGGTGATTACGGCTCAAGGCAACGAAAATAAAGATGAAGGCAGAAAATAGTAGCTTAAGTAGAGTCGGATGCCTCTCGAGAACAACGAGGGTCTCAGAAAGCCTTATTTGTCAGGCACGCCTCCGCACCGGCCTTATCGCCCGCTAACGAACAGGAAAGAATGCATTAGCTTGACGGGCTCAAGCCGACCTCGCGCCGCACCCGCCCCCCACTGCACACTTGCACTCTTTTTGACCTTCTTTTTGCACAAGGAAACAACTCCAAGCAAGTAAAATGAGATGACAAAATGACAGAAGGTGAAGTCATTTCAATTGTCGATGAATCTGAAATTGTTCTGTGCAATTTCCAAATGAATCAATATGTTTGTCTGCCGCTCAGAGTATACCGACTTTTTCAGTTTTAATGAACAGGAAGCACAAAGTGACAGCCATTGAGCAATAGCATCAACAGACAGTCCGACTGCAATGGGCCCGAACGATCATGCGAGACCACGCAAAGGTTGCCCTTGGCGACACAGAAGAGACGCCGCCTCGAGCGTAATGCAATGCAGCCTCCGAACTCTGTCTTTGAGGACGCTGCACCTCATTTCTTCTTGACCTTTGAGCCCCTTCGAGAAAAACTGGAAAGCATGTAAAATGTATGAGCACTAGCAGCAACAAATAATCTAAAAAGCCTGAATTATTGCCAATATGCAGTTACAACATAAAAAAGCCCTCATATGTTTCACATCATTTTTAGATCTTACGCTAATATTTTCACGATGAAGAACTAGGTAATTGATGGAAGCAACATGAAATAGTTAAGTTCATCCATGCTTGGCTTGATCTATTCCTCAAGTTCACTCTTTTGTGAGGTAACAGAACGTTTTTTCATTTCAGCAACTTTCAGCGTATTGGTAACCACCCCGGGGAGTTCAGATGCAAAATTTAAATCAAAGTCTCAGCTGGGAGAGCCACCACAACATAATTCGATGCATGTCGCAGATTCAATTTGCTTATCAAAGCAGCACATTCCCCGGAAAAATTCGTGTTTTCAAACTAGCTGATAGAAGTGTCACTGGCCGTAACGCAAGAAGACATTCAAAGCCGTACGCCAGCACTGGTAAATGCAAACGAGGCCATGTTTTCCTATTTTGCATATCGATCGCAATATTTTATCAAAAATATCCGGCTGGCGACACTCCACCACCTCTTGAAGACAACGCCTCCATGTGAACGGTGCTATATATTCATTAGAACTCTGCTAGTCAGCATTAGCACGTCGGCACAAAATTCAATATACAACAGAAATTTCTGCAACAATGCAGCTAATAAAGCCCAGAACGAACCACTCGCCTCTGTAAAATATCAATGAGCTGCTCACATAAAGATTTCGAAGCACTAAATTTTCTCAGAAAACCGGCGCAAGAATGTGATGTTTACAGCCGTGTTTTGAAGCAGCTTAAGGGCTCCTGGAAAGAAGGCTGCAGGCTGGCAAGGAGGCTTAGGACTGGAACTTCATCACGGCGAGGCGTAATGGAGGAACTCCAAGATAGATTATCGATATCGTAATGCATCGCTCAATTTGTCGTTGACGAATTATCCATAGCATCAATTTGAAGCTCAAGAGGCGCTTCCTCCCTTGGACTCGTAATTTGTCCGTGCTGCGATGTACCAAAAACAGTGCCTGCCAAAACGAGTTTAGCATCAATTTGCAGCGCGACAGCCAGCAAAAACTCTGTGGCCACAGTCCAAATCATTTCCATAAACGCCCGAAACGATTGAGACATTACATTTCCAAACACTACCCCTGCTCTAGGTCCCAAAAACTTCGTCAAGAATGAGATGTTGAACACGGCCTCTTGGCATGGCGTTGAGGCAAGTCGAGCAACTGATCAGCAGATTTAGCACATCGCCGTCAGTGAGTGCGACACTCTACATGGGACGGCGGCTCTTAAAAGCGCCGCTTCAATAGATTTCGACATTAAAAGCGTTTGATTAATGCAATGCCGAGGCACTTCAGGGTAATGGGCATCCCCATACAAGGGGGGATCAGTGGAGCAAAGAAATGAAGGGCAGCAGATCCGAGTGTTGGAATAAATAAACCCTGCATTTAATTGCTACCTCTCGAGGGGCCACCAGGGTCATGGAACTCAAAAATGTTAATAAAGTTCGATGTATTTTGTCAAATTTATGTGAGGCACCAAACATGCCGTCAAGCTCACCCTGAATGTACTTAAGGTTGATGAGAAGCTCAGTTTTATGATCGAAAGTTCTAGAAAATTTCATACGGCTAATGTAAGTTTACATCTTCAAGAAAATGTTAGTCAATTTAATCGCTATTCACCTCTTATCGTTATTTACAAAAATTGTACCATAAAGGTGTATGCATACATTGAATTTTTGTTGAAACACTTCCATGTATTTATATCGCGCTCAATGGGAAGTTGACAAGCGTTTCTTAAGAAAATCGAGAGGTTTTCAGTATAATTTTAAGCTAAGAGGACAATGCATTTGCTTCTATGATTGGAAAAATTATACGACCCCATGCAGCGAAGCTTACAATGAACAACTGATATTTTCAGAAGACCTCATAAATCCTGCTTTGAAAAATGAAGAAAAACTAAAATAAGGACTAACCCTGAGCTCAACAGAGAAGCCTGGAGAGTAATAGAGAGCAGGGAGTCGTAAACACTGTTGTGCCGGCAGCATTCGGATGCGGACTCGACCTTTTAAGGACGAGATCAATTCGTACGTCTACGCAATATTGCGTGAACTGTCATCCTTATTTTACGCACTGGTGTGAGGAGCCCTTCACACGATCAGTCAATGTCAGCGGAGTGTCAGAAGATAACGAAATATGGGCATTAAATGCTAACTTAGCACCCTATCCTCAAGTCAGGTCGGGCCCATGCGAAGCAAACCGCCTTTAATCCCGTTTAACATTACAGTAAAACTTTAGCAGCAGTTCTCGTACACAAGCCAGCGCAACGGAGGTGTGTGGGACAACTGAGACGCACCCTGGTCCGTTTTCATAGCTCGTGTGAAAAAATCGGGAGAAGAAGATATTTTATTGCATGAAATCTAATTTACCCTTCTTGACTGAAATGTCACTCACTTCCAATGTACTGTTTATTATCCTCAGTCTACAAAACAATACTCAGCACAAACGATTGTCAATGTTCTGCCTCGAATCCATTCATCCATTGCATGAGTTAAAACTTACTAGATGTAAAGTTGAGAGGTATGTTTTAGAAAGAGCTACCGTAAATTATATTATAATCACTACTCAGCTTTGATTTCCCTATCCATATGAAATGAAGTCCAAACAGAGCGAAAAGGAAGAGACCATTTAGTACGGACTTGAGAAAACATGGAATCTATGCATAGGTGTGTTCCCACACGAGATTCTCTGAACTTGAAACACCAAGTTACCAAAGAAGAGAAAGAAAAGATAAAATTAATCAGCGAAGATGGCATGAAAATGGAAAGAATCGAAGGAGGCCCGAAAGACTGAAGTACCAAAGGCAATATACGACAATGTTGCTTGCAATGCAAATGGCGTTGTTGCTCCCATGAAGCACATAAAAGTTCATATATACTCTCATTCATTTTCCATGAAGAATACAGCCAATTTCGTATGAGAGTGTAAAAGTTGAGCTGAACTGCTCCTAACGAACGGATGAACATTTAGGCTCTGAAGGAGCTCTGAACATTCTGCAGGTGAAGAATCGCAGGCCTCAGGTAGCAGTACCGTGAAAATCAATGATAGTCCTCAGCACCCAGGCGTCCTTGTAGAGAGAACAAAAATAGAGAAGTGTAATGCCGTTACTGCTACATATTCTACTTTTCTTACAACGCACATCGAGTAAGATTCAAATCAAAGTAAATAGCTATATTTAAATGTCAAAAGGCTTTCCAGACTCTACAAAAGAATCCCAACAATTAAAAATAAGCAGCGTGGTCAATGCATTAGCGAAATAAATTTATTAGTAAAATGAATTAACAATAGCTCTCTAGATAATAACTTCGAGCTTTTCCAGCATTCGGTCTCAGTAAGAAATGAAATTTACACGTGGTACAGTGCCTTAATTTCATCAGCATGTGTAAGAGTTTGCTAAATTCTGAGATACAGGAATTGTCTCCAGTTAGGCGTGTGCAAAAAATTCTATCTTTCAACCACCAGAGACGCGTTGCAGCCACGTACCATGTACGTCCAATTGCAGTGCAGCAGCAACGAATGATACGTTTACCACACCCAAAATTCCCTCGCGTTCAAGATTATAATAAAATTCTAGACACAAGGGGGTCGTAAAATAAAAAAAAGCGCTTTACTCTCTTAATAGAAACGCAAAGGTGATCCATGGCAAAAGTTTCCGCGCGACATTGTGTAATATTTTCGAAGGGAGCAGCTCTCCCGCCTCATGAATATTCAGTGGACAATAGAATGCGTTACGCTAGAGCTCGACGCACCGCTCACGCCTTTGTCATAAAGGAATCCAACTTTTAAAACTCGATAAAAAGATCGTTTTAAAAGCACAGAGAAGGCGAAAATATTAGATCACAGCAATCTCTACTCATTACAAATTCAAATCAGGGGTTGGACGTGCATAATAAAGTTCATTCTCATATTTATCACTGAGATAGAAAAAAAGTTGAAATCGTGAAAAAGTGCACTGGAAAAATACGTAAATACTTCGAGGCTGCTGAATGTTTATTCTGCCTGTAAGCAGACAGATAATGAACGAACTCCCTGAAAAGAGCAGGAGAATAGATAACGATTCTCACACATTAACACCTCTAGCAAATCGTTTTTAATTTTGAAAAAAAGCAATCCTTCAACGTAGGTGTAGCAATAGAAACTCTCCCGGTGGACCTTTACATCGCACGATTTTCCAAGTGTTTTATGCCAGGGAAAATGAGGACGCATATTCTTTGGTGCGGTGCAAGGGCCCTGCGATGTAGAAGAAGGCCTGTACACCTTACACCCTTCACTCTCACTCGAGTCGCAGCAGAAACTGAAAATGGCGTGTGAACTCAAACACTGACCATTCTACGACACATTCCTAGAATGGTCAATAAATTTTCGAAAGGTACCGCTGTACAGTGCACAGCTGACTGACACAGTTTCCTCACTTAAATTCGGACTGAGAAGACAGTTGTCACAGTGGCGGTTGACCATGCGTGACAAGGCGATTGCTTTTGTCCATACTCGAAAATGTGTTAATTTAAAATTTGACGTGGTCCTCCTGGTACGACTGTCTTGAAGACAGACATGTGTCAGGAAACACGCCTGAGTCAACTCAGTTGAGGACAGGCAACACACTCAGGCTTGGGACCCTCGGATTGAAACGAGGAAGAAATCTATTTTCACTAGCATCCACAAGCATGAACGCAGCAGAAACAATTAGATCGCAAATGAATCATTACCGTATAACTGTTACGGAAAAACAAGGCTGTTACGCATTCAATGCGAATTTTCACTGTTCCCTGTCCCACGTTTTACTATATTTTCCGCCGACTCATACTTGTATTATTAAATTAATTTATGATAAATGATTAAAAGTGAGTTTCATTTTCCCCTCTCGGTATCGTTAGATTTCTGGGCGACCTGATGCCTGGCTGAACGCTACCAATTAAACGTAGGAAACTGGCTAGAGTACGAAGCCAAGTACAAAAGAAACCAGCCACTTATTATTCACAGCAAAGAATTTAGTACACATTATACAATACCTACGCATAAAAACAGTATATTTAGAATCCAAAGGAAAGAAAGTCGAAGGAGAGATAGCAAAGAAGGTGTTAAAATTGAAAAAAGCAAAGGGGGAACGAAAGATAAAGTCTCGAATGCAAATCTGTAGCTGAGGTAACCTGACAGTGTCCTTCTGAGTACGCCAGTCCCCATAGCATATAATAGACAATTTTAACTAACCTAACCCTATTGCCTATTCTATCATTTTAAAAGGGGTTTCAATGAGCGAAAATAAAGATCGTATCTGTACGTAAGCGGCCCGTTACATCGCATCAGAAAATTTCGTAATGTACAGAAGACATGTGATGCTTGCAGAGTCACAAGCGGTAGGTCTGGAAGCAAAGAACAAATAACTCCTCAGGACGTGCTCATCATAATGTTATTTCTCCAGCACAGTTTCTAAATTATTAATCCTAAAATCCATGAAATCTCTAGGGGTTATCGGTACTGAAATTTTAGTGAACGCTTAAAAATGCCTGCTGGATCCAAGGAAACTCCACTCGTGAAGAACGAATGTAAGTGCTCCAACTTTCGAAGGAGCGCGAGTGCGAGCGAACGCAAACTTAACTCGTTGGTCGCGGTGCGGCAATCCGTGTACATGTTCCCTGCGTACGGTTGCCCTATAGTTAGATTGTTCCATAGCAAAGTTAAACTTGAATTCAATGCGTTTAGAAGTCAGATATGTTTCCCTGATGTTTGCTCTCTTTCTCGTATTTGGATTAAAGGTTTTATTTATTATAATATTCAAACATGAGGGTTCTCTTTAAACGCAATTAATACACGAGTGTGAGCACACAAGCAAACCATTACGTGACAGTGGAATAGATTCTTTGACAGGTAAGCCTGTGGGCCAGATGTTGAAGAAAGGAAAATAATTCATTCCGAAATCCGTCGCATAGGAGCACGATACGAGTCAGGTTCTCAATGAGTAAGACTACAGCCTTAAAAATAAGCGAGGGCGTCACGGAGAAACTCCTATAATTCATTACCTAAACATTACCTAAAAAATATCATGTGGATTCCCCTTGTATACCTAATACAATATGAAATTACAGTTGAAAGAGAGGCTGCAAAATTAGCAATGTACAAACACAAGTTCTCTATGATCCGCCATGAAATTTAAGTTTTTGGCCTGATTTTACACTTATAAATCGGCAAACTTTAGATATTCGAACTATTTCTCTACCCGAATTCGAAATTCAAACGGTATATCGTCGTGCAAAAATTACACGCGTTCTCGAGAGATGTCGAACGTCTTAGAAACACGGTACAACACGTGGGGCACATCAATGATTTCAATTCACGGGGGAAGACGAGCAATGATGAACTCATAAATAACACAAAGTTACAAGCATACAGGCCGGAAAATTCATTTATGAATCGACACGAGAAACTCGTTATCTAAAAATGTAAGAATATTACGATACCTTAACCCTAAATATCTACGTGAAATATCTTAACCATTAGAGGTTAGTTTACCCGCAGGAATATATAAGCTCGGTTTATGAATGCCAAGCCAGAGCTCTGGCTCAAGTTTAGCCTCCATTTTTACGATAATATGAATATTTTCAGGCACGAAGCAGCCTTCCCGTTCTCGAGGTGCGAGCGCCGGTAGACGCATGTTTTGTGTGGTGCAGCTCGGCAGATGAGGGCAGCCGGGCCCAAATCACGACCATAGTTCACCAAAACGCAGCCCTCGTTACCGCGGCTCCACGGTCACATTTGCCGCCGTAAAGACTACTCACAGCCGCCACTGCCGAGGCCCTAACATGCTTCCTACTTCCCCAGCACCGCCGCTGATGCCGGCAGAAGAACGGCAATATCTAAAACTACGTTCATGACCGTCCCATTTCGGTCCTTGGTTGAAGGGAAACACCAAAAAGAGTTTATCTGAGACGCTGCGCAGCTGATACCTGACACCGTTTGCCGCCCTCCTTCATACTCTGTCTCCCTGCCAACTCAAAGTTGCACCTAAACTGCTTCTTATCCTCCGCTTCGTTGGTGGATGTACTGCCGACGAGTAGTTGCAAATCTTCCCGGGTTCCCGAAAGGAAGCTCCGAGCAATTTTGGAGCGGCACCATTTGTTGCGAGCTCTCCTCAACGCACTCGCTTCACAATCTTTCGACTGAGTTTGATTGCTCGTTGCTGTTGCATCGGAGCTATCGCGCAATCTTTGAACAAAGTTCGGTTTCCGGTTCCGAAGAGAAATAACATCTCGCCAACACTGAACATTTAGTAGGTTCATGCCGGACCCTCTGCTTTAGATACCTTCTCGCGTCGTGTAGTACAGTCGCAGGAGTCTCTGTAGTTTCAGGTACCAAGGAATCCTGTTTCATTTCGTCTATGCTCGTTTTTTTCAGTGTGGCGTGGATTGCAATTTCAGCCTTGATTTTGGTATTCCCTCAACCAGAACGAAACACATAGCTGCAACAATATTTAACTGCGGATATTTAAATTTCACAGGTCTCTTCCTCGTTAATTTGGTTACTACCATCCTTCTCGTGAAAGGAAAAATTTTCTGCCTCCTCGATGTCAATATTACTGTCATAAAAAAAATTGCTTAGATCATGCTCGACTTTACTGCCCTAGCTGAACTGAATTAGCAGTTGAACAATGACAACGAATACGTTGAAACGACGTAAAATTGAAAATACAAATTCAACAATTGCAGCGCATAAGGCTATCGAACATCCAGTAAGTTGATCATACCAGACGCAAAAGATTACGTACAATAACGGAACTATCGACCCTCATCACACTCTTGTGCAAGGTAACATGAAAAAGCTGGTCGGAAGTCTACGACATATTTCAGGAAACTATGTTATAAAAGTGGAACAAAGAACGTTAACGAATATGGGGTATATTTTCATTTCGCAGCATAGGAACAACAAAACTTTTACGAGTTTTCGACAGGTTTTTGCGTCATCAAATGCAAATGAATCAATTTCCATACCCTTCTTTAACCCATTAACGGTCACCGCCCAGGTGGCCGGCGGTACATTCACACGGTATGTGTAATCGACTGCGACCGTGTGAATGCAACAACCACACGGACGTCATATGATGTCGATACCTATCAACAGGTTAAGACAGCAGGTAGCTTCCGCACAAGATATTGGCACTCAAACATGAGTAGAATTTACGGCGGCAAAAACAGCTCGTGGACAATAAAATCTTCAAACGAAAGGTAACCTTTGTCTATACATTTTTTGAGATTTGTCAAGTTAACCTGGGTCTTTCCCACGCTACCCACTTGTATACACCAAGTGAAGCATCAATCGAGATCAGGAGTTGGCTTGACTCTCCCCACACAGCAAGAATAAGCCGACAACTACAACACCAAGTCTCTCAGTTAAGCTTTGTGACACCAGCAGCGTCCCCGCCCTGCCCGTCCCCACACAGTGCGCCACGTGTGCGTGGGAGCTGGTGTTGAACACAGCTCTGCGCCAGCATCGTTCCTCACACACCTTTCTAACGTCACGTTGCCTTTCAGCCATCAATGCCACCCATTATTACCTAAGAATTAAAGTTGCCAAACATTGAAATATAGTCGCGAAGTAAAGGGTTGAACATGGCGAACTTCAACCTCGACAGTCCCGTATCAAGTCACTTACAAAATCAAAAATTGAAAACTTATTTCGCACCTCGCAGCCAGCACCATATAAGCTCGTAAGTACTGATTTCTTGGAATTGAAGCTCAAAACACCTGCCTACGATCTCTCCTGCAGCAGCTGCGAGTTATCTGCAGGTGCGTCTGGAACCCTATTTTCCCACATATAACTCAATAGCACTGATGCACGATATTTAAACCACGAAGTTTGCTAAAAAGTTATAGCATCGTTTTCGTAATGTCCTAAAATATTAGGATCATTAGTCTGAAACCAGCAATCATCCGTCACAAACTAAGCCAGATACGAATAACACCTGTGCACTGGAGTATCTCTCATCATAACGCAGAATATATTCACACTATTAGGTAGCGGTGATACGCACCTCGTTCTTCCTAGCCAAATGAAGAGAGGGGGGAGAAGGTCACCTTTGCACCAAGTGCATCTCCATTGGAGACATGATTAATTTCTTTAGCGGCATTACGTCGATTAAAACACTACAAAAGCACAACCAATTTACCCAGTTCGTCTTTCTTAGCATCGGACACGCGTCCAGTTCAACGGAAAATTGATGCTTGCGGCGGAGAAATCGCATTAATGGATGAACTACACCGGTGGAAAAAAATGAACCGCGTTCACCCCTCTGCTCCTGATCGACAGGCGCCCATTTAAAAGAGAACTGATTCATTTCGGCGGCGCCCCGCGGGAGAAAAATGGCGGGCGTTCAGCCGCGATTTGGCCGGAGCGTGACGCTGCACTCGGCAACAGCTCGGCCCTGCTGCGCCTGGGACCATTCGAAGCTCGTTCTTTCGAATGGTAATAGAGGAGGATAAAATTTCTTGCAGAAAAAAGAAGACGATTTCAAACCGATAAAAAGGAGCGGGAAAGATCGATGACGCAACGAGGAGTTCTTAGCGCCCTGATTTGATGAATTAGAAGAGATAGAAAGTTTGTATTCAACAGACCTGAGTCACTTGCGTCACTCAGCACACAAATCTTTTAATTGTAAAGCCTTCGTCTACTTCAATAAGAAGCTTCTTCATTCAGTAAAAGTTCAAATTCGAGCACTTCTGTGAAAATACTGATTGAGCTCCTTAAATTGTTACAATCTACGTACGCATTTTTTTTATATTATATTTTAGTAAAACTCCTCGTATGAACATCTATGTATGAACTGTGGCTCGAAATTTTAAATGAAACTAGTTTATTTCAAGGAAAAATGCAACGCTTCAAATTTATGAAAATCAAGCTATCAACCTCGCAGATTTGAATTATTGTAATACAAATTGAGCAAGTAATCAACGCGGTAGTTCATGGATTACACTGGGGAACACTTTTTCAGAAACTTTGAGTTGC
>VOMN01033649.1:0-13954 GCA_014899125.1 Orchestia grillus | reverse complement strand
CAAAAAAACAAATTTGGAGGGTGGTCTTAAACTTTTGCAAATGACTTAGATCTTTATTATTATTTAGAAGAACCAAACAATGTATTCGCAGGCTTCACTCAGAACACCTGTGAAGCTCATGTGCCGGCCGAGCCTAGAGGGCCCTTATCCCCCCCCCTCTTCCCTTACCCCAACTCTGTAGAAAATTAGTACCTCAAAAAGTTACTGCAACTGTTTCCCGTTTGTTACGGTGATTGCAATTTATAAGATTTAATATTTGATGCTTCTCATAGTTACTTAGGTGTATACTGCCTATATTTGAAGGTATCAAGATTGGTAAGTATACATTAATTTTGATTGGTAAGTATACTGCCTATATTTGAAGGTATTAAGATTGGTAAGTTCCATAAAATAATAATATGGGTTTACCAATCTTGCCTTCGTACATTATCTTCGATTAGTCCATGCACCTCGTTTCATAAAATGTAACGGCAAAAATTTAAACACTCAATCTGTTTGCAATAATTTATTCTGGGCAATCATTAGAAAACTTTCTAATTTTCAAGAAAAAAGAGGGAGCCAAGAATACTGTACAAACACTTTTAATCGTAAAATTTATTATCTAGATGATAAACAACTTGTAAATAATTAAATTTTTCTAGCATTCGCTCACCCATCACCTATGGAAGAAAAATGGAAGTCATTTGTAAAAAAAGAGGAAAAATAACGCCACGACATTTGTAGTAGTAAAAGTGCAATAAACTACTTATTGACTAGAACAGTTGAAATGAATTGACGTGATCATTTAAAACAATTTTCATGAGGAACATGAAAAAGAACTGTAAAATGGGTAATCCAGATGAGAATTTCGTTCTACCTAAACTTTTAAAGCTATTCAAGTTCACTCTCGGATAATATTCAAGAGCATGACCCTGAACGGCTGAGTGAGAGGGCTTGCTGAAACATTTTTCTGTCCGCTAACTTCTACTTTGGTGGTCTACAATCCTACAACCTAGAATACGAGAAGTCTTGCCTTCTTACTCAGATGCACAAAGTACGCAACTGCATTTATACCCAAATCTCAGTAGACAGTCTATCATTGAAACTAGAAAATGACCCAATTTTATCGCTATTAAAGAGCAAAATTCTGAATTCAACACCACTGAAACATTTGCCCAAAAACTCGAAAGTTTATATTTTTATTTGTTCTGACTGAGGACCAAAATAAGCAGTATAAACAGAGTGCGACAGTGCACAGTCAACTACGGGTTGAGTATGAAGACCGTTTTTACATTTTCTATCAAAACATTTCTTAATCGGTGACTATCTAAATCGTTGAAAAGCCCTTGTCACGACGAGGAACATTTCAGAAAACATTTTTGCAATTATTTCGCAGGTAATTCCTAGCAAAACATACCAGTCTCGCAGCAGTCGCTCTTCGGTGTTAGGAGTACAGGGATATTGAATGCGTATTTCATTGTTCCTGCCATTAGCCTAATGGCTGTAAGTAGAGAGGAAATCGTAAAAAAATAAGTCCCAGCTAATATAAAACTATGAAGATCAGTGCTACCTACAACGAATATTTTTGTGGAACGCCCCCCTGTCGTTTCATCACCTTACCCTGAACTCGAACCAGCTCATACTTGTAGGTACGGCATTACCCAGAGATAGGTATCTATTTAAGTAATAAAATCAACATAGTGTTGGATGAGATGAACTTTAAAATGTTCATGAACGAAAAGTGCTCTTCAAAACATTGTATTTTAGCCCTAAGATTGCTCGTCTCTGAAGTACTTAAGTCGTTCTACAAGCATATCAGTTAAACACTGATGACCAAGTCTACCAAAGCCTTGGAGGCCGATAAACAATAATTATCAGTTGAGTGAAAGTGAAATTTTTATTACGAAAATTTGATGCAACAATTCATCTAGCCGCTGCGAGCTATTGCCGATGGTTTTAGACCTGTAAAAGCTCTAAATCTCTTTTTGAGGCTGAAAATTAGATTCCGTCATTCAAAGCCATGTTCCTTTTTCAAAACCCCATTCTTTGTATTACGTTCATCAGTATTGAAAAATAATATATATTGTTAGTTCAATAAAAAATTTACATGGTCATCAACTTCGCAAAAATCCTGCATACACGTCGCATTAAAACAATAAAATAAATCTTTTCGACATTTCATTTTACCTAATTATTAAGAATGACATAGGTTGCAACTTAGCTGCTTCAAGGAAGGAAAAATTAATCTGAAATATGGGAAAAACTAAATTTTCAGCCTTGAGGTGATTTTGAGCTCACCTCGGAACTTGAAGACAGAACCAAGTCCAAGTGTTATGAACACGACCATCAACGGCGCGTTATCATTTACTGCGTCAGGTGAAACTGGCTGCTGCCTGAGTGCTGAGCCTCACATGCCTATTCAACCTTCGTCTATGCTAAATTAAGTGATCATGTCGACTGGATCCGATAGATGCCTCCCTTACCCATGCGCAGAACTCGAACTTCATTATTTGAAAGATGAATGATGAAATTAAGTCTCTTCAACGAAATATAATCAGCATTTTACATTCACTGTTTACTGAAATAGAATGAAGCACAAACCTCTCGTGTGAACAACCATAGCCCAGTTAACGAGATAAAATTAACAATGCAGATTGCCTCATGAAGTGAGATTCGCCCAGAAGCCTTTCAAAATTATTTACACAGAAATTTACAGAATTTCAACAATATGATTCACATGATTTCCTTATACATATAATCTGCTATGGATAATGGGAGCTCTCAACAAACTTTCTGATCAAGCATTGGATGAAATCTTTCGAATATAGTTATGATCGTGAATGATGGAGCGAAACTTAATTGCTCTTTATCACAGTATTTTACTCTCACGCCTTAGCTAAAATTTATTTCACAAAAAGAGTGTTTCCTATATGATACCCAGATCTCAAGAAGAAATTCTTACTCTCAGCGGAAGCGTTCTCGGTTCTTACTTTCTTAGATTTCCTTTCTTTTTCAGTCTCGAAAGAAAGTGACACATAGTTCATTGTGAAGGAAGATGTTCCTGAGATAAACATTAAATTTATTAAATTGTGACACGAATCCACGAATCATAACGGTTGTGTCAGCATGTGCTGCCTCAAATTCAAATGGCATTATTAGAAACAGGAAAATTCTACCTGTTTTACAAATTCAGCCGGTATACTTATTTGTACGTTTTAAATTTTCTGAAAAATGGTGTTTACTCATTTCTCTCACACGATTTTCTCCAAGAATTTAGCAGGTCAACGGGAGGCGACGAATGCATCAATTTCTTCAGTCAAATGACTTCATAAGTTACATTTCAAGGAGTAAACCCGTACAGATAAGCCCTGCAAGCACACGTGCATGCATACGGCCGACCCAAAAACTCGAGACTCACCGTATTCATCACAGGCATCCCCGCTGTAGCAAGGCGGGCACTCGCAGGCGTCGATGGTGCCGCACATGGCACGGTCATCACACTTCCACCTCCTGCAACCCACAAAAGGTATGTTACAACAACGGCTCCAGTTTGGTGAATAGAAATATGTGCTGCAATTTATGTCCTTATAGTTAAATTACACGGAGTCCTTATGGTACCAAGTTTCTCGCAGGAAATAATCCATGGTTACATGATCGACGCACTATCTCCAGTCATTGCAATGGGCCTTGCTTGCCGGCCCCTGCTTGCAATGGGCCTTGCTAATTTCGCATTTACGTGCAATGTATGTAAATATTTTGAAATCACTTACTCTTTTTATATTCATTGGTAGTTTGAAACTTTGAAATTCATTTTCATTTGAACATATTACGCATTCTTTGAGTACGGTAATTAAAATGGATATTCAACGCGTGTACTACAACCAATGTCTTATGGTTACAGCCTTCATCATGTACACTACAAACCGAAACTCTGCAAAATAAACTCAACGAATGCAAATCAAAGCAGTTAAATCATTGTGCAAATCTGTTGTAGGTAGATCAGGGGTTTCAGAGGAGGTTTCAGCAATACATTCAGTTAGATTTTTTAATATTTTATTTTATAAAAGCCTCCACCTGTAACCGAATCGTTAAAAATGCAATTTTATTGCGTTAAAAACCTAAAAGCAAATCAGATTGCAGACATTAAAAACAAGGATCTGGCAATAGGTCAAAGACCAAGGCTCCGACCAGACGTCTTAGTTAGTTAGTTAGGTAGTTAGTTAGTTGATCAGTCAGACGTTTACGACGCAATGCACGACTATTCATCATCACCTCGAGTTTCGCTGGTTACAGATTAATAAAACGTGCGACAGCCAGAACAAAAACCTCACTGAAAAATGACAAAATCTTTGCCTCGTCGTTTCAGACCGCACGTTCTGCTAATGTTCCATAGGATGCAAGCTCGTCGAAAGGAGATGAGTACTTTGACTTCAAATCAGAAAAATCTCATCAAACAAAACCTCTGTCAAAATGCAGGTCATGACAGTGAGACAGTGAGAAAAAAATGATAACTTGAAACGACAGCCATTTTTTTTTTAATATTCTACTTCGCTATAATACGACTTTGCCGTCTTTCCCCCAATGTCGAGGGGCTTTTTCCTCCACTTGGTTTTAAGTAAAAACCACGAAGAAAAAAACTTAGCGACAGAACAATGGATATTATTGGTCTTTAATAGAAACTGTTAGTTATTTCAAGTTCAAGTATTTGAGTATTTATTCTCATTACCGGAATTTCAATTTTTTAGATTCAGAAAATATGTAATTTTACATGTTTCGTTTCTAATTATTTCAGGTCACCAAAGCATTCAAGGGTAAATATATTAATTTTATCTATGCGTATATCATATTTGCCAAGATTTTTAATGTCTCAACATACTCGTGCGTCGGCTAATTATATATATTATGAATGATTTGTAAAACAACACAGGTGGGTTATTGAATTGTTTTGGTGTTATTTTTTTATTTGAATGAATAGTAATAACAATCAATAAAATTATGTTTTCTACACTTCTTTCACTTTTTTTTGCCGTGTCCCTTAAGGTGCCGAGGTCGTACCAAATTTCTAAAAAAATACAGTTGTTAGTATTGCAACAGAAAATCATGATCTCATCTACATTCTTGGGAAGTTAGTTTCCCGCGCGACAGTACAACGCAATACATACTTCCGAGTGTATAGGAAAATCAATATTGCTCTGAATATATCTTACCTTAAGACGCTTTAAACATATTCAATTTTTGAGTAACATAGTTTTTCAGGGTAGAAATTGAAAATTTCAGTGAGACGTAATTACTGACATTTTTATGTTCAATTCATTTTCTGTAGTTTATAAGCTATAGTTTTCTGTAGAAATATAGTAAATGTATTCAGTCGCTACCACTGCAGAAGTCACTCTAAAATTAACTGAAAAACTTAGCATTCTTTTCAGAAATGCTCACTTCCGCAAATTCGATGAAAAAATCGAGGTAGGAGCAGAATATGATAAAAATTTACCCAAATGACACTTAAAAGTCAACACTCTGGTACAAATGAGCACGACTTTCACTTGTACGAAGTTCATTTTCAGTTCTCATAGTGGGCGCTCCATTGCTTTGAGTTGACTCAAGTGATTGCTAATATTACCATCTCTTTCACATATATAATCTTAATAAGAATTCTGTTCAATTTTGCTCACAAGAATTCTAATTACTTTACTCCCCATGCCAAATTCATAGCGTATAACAAGAATTCTCCTACACTATCAACGTATTTCAAAGGTCTAAGACGGATGTGATGCTAAATGATTAGAAAATTCTCAGGGAGCCAATAGTCTTCCTGGTGTGTGTAATTTGTGACTGAGAGATGAAGCATATTAAAATTATCAGCACCTAACCAAAATTTAGTGATCAAATAGAAATCACCATAATCTAAAAAGTAAGCAAGCAAAGAGATATTCTGCTCATTTCATAGCTGAAATATTTTATGCTCATATCTCCACAAATTCTTGCTGAAAATGGGTTGATAATCAGAGCTCTTACAATAGAAGTTGACCAAGCACCGTTACAAATTGTTTCGGTTAATCCTAAATAACATTGTTTTATTACAAACCTTACAGTTCATTTTCAACATCTGGCACCTGTACACGAAACTACAATGTTAAGAACAAACATATCGAGAAAATTGAAATTCACGTCGGGTGTAGTGGGAATGCTGACTGTTTATCAGTTAAAACGTGTATGTTTGCCAGAATTCACATACAAAACTCTATAAATCATAAATCAGAGATGCCAGATGTGGAAGAAATTATATTAAAATCTTCAATGGGGATATGAAGATCGTACTTCTCAGCGTGAGCACTAACAGCAGATTGTAGATGAGTTGAAAACAATGAAAAATATGGTAAACGGAAAATGTCAACCACTGACCATTTTTCGAATGGATAGAAAAGCAACGTTAAATGGAACATTTCAATGGCAAGGGTTTTGGAATACGAAGATTCCATCTTCAGCGCTGGAATTGGAGAAAAACAGTGTTGAACCGCACCAAAGATAAACAAAGCGAGAAAAATACTTTTGTCTATGTGTTATAAGAATTGCTCTTAGTCAGTATCTAACGAACGTATGTGTGCTAACTAGCCTATTTTAGGGAATATTTTCATGAGAAAATATGGGAAAAGTATCGATAATCTTAATTCGATAAATTTCGTCAGCGCGAATTTGAACCTCGATCAAGAGTCGTTTATTGGTGCCATATTTTTAATCTACAATTTGTATGTACTACGATAAACACTCCTTACAACTTAACAAGTCAACTTTACCGGTACTAGCTCAAACGACACTAATATAAATAGATTGGATAAAATACATGCCAAATACAGTTCCGTGAGAATACGAAATTAGTCTTAAATCGAATGCGAATGAAACTTAAAGACGAAATTTCATTGGTGAAAACCGATTTCAATAACTGATATATGTTACGAAAAGCGCATCCTCAAAAAAGAAACAATCATTTTCCTGATTCAAAACCTGCCGCCATGGGCTCTACTTACGTCACGCATGACTCGTCCCCGCATCCCGGAGGTGTGTGCGAACACTCCCTCGCCCCTGCCAGCGTCGCTGCGGGGGGAAAATGAGCTCGATTAACACTTGCAAAGAAAGTACAAAGTTATAATATATAGAACTCAACAAAGGAAGAAAATTTAATTCATTGTTTTTTATTCTTTCATTTCACACAGGTCAGAATCGCAATTCTGATATTCTGAATTTCAACGTTTTCATTACTCTGATTGCTGTAGGCAAATTTACTGTTTTTATTTGCCACAGTTCCCTTATTCGGTTCCACCAGAAGTGCTCCGCAGCAGCTGGAATAATTGTCACTTGTTAGGATTCATTCATTTAAATAAAATACAACCCTTGCCAAGTTTTAGTGCATGAGCCTTTTTTAATTTATAAATTAAATTACTCAGTTTTGAACCATAAAATTTGGCGGAAATGTTGGTAACATTAACATGCTCATACGTGCAACGCTTGAATCAGTTCTACGCAGTGGTGAACAAATTAGAGTAACACCATTACTTGAGGAACTACTCTTTTGTGCCTTGCAATTTTTCAGCTAAAGTGAGTCGCCTTTTCTATAATGCAAAGAGAAAATGAAAATTGTGTATAAACTAATTAATATCGAATGTGGTAGAGATATAGCTGCTAATTTGGGCTATGATGTCAGTACTGTGAATAAGCAACTCAGCTATCCCGAAGCCAAGGTCTACAGGAAAAACAGGAAAAAATATGGGATCCTAGCGAAACGTGATTTGTCCAGAGTGAAACGGGAATTGCGCAGAAACCCTCACTTTCCAAGCAAGAATGTTGGACTAGGCCATGTGTCGAAAACGACTCGATATTGAGTGTTGAGAAGTATGGCAAGACATGTTATACCCGATATAAGGCCATCTCTGAAACAGACATATCTCGGAGAAAAATTTGAATGAATTTTTGTCACAAAACCGACACACAATTTGTGTGTCACCAATGAATTATAGCACACATAACAACGAATCTTCTCAAGCCTCGATTACAAAGTGCTGTCTAGCTTAAGATAACCTGATAACTTGTCTTGGCAGGTTATACGTGTTAATGCGGCTTCAGATAATCATCTAAAAAGCACCTTAGTGAAATCCTGAACTCATTCACTAATCAATTAGGCTGAATCGACATTTTGTTGCATCGAGTAGATTCGATGCATTTCTTACACATGGGCCACCGCAGTCATGCTTTACCTCGCTCGAAGCATGCTGCTGCAACCCTGAACTGTTAAAAGAACAATGGTACACCCATGTGGGTTAAGATTTCTCTGAGTTCACATAAGGATTATCGACATGAATAGACAATAAAAATACATAAAGTTAGATCTTAAAAACATCCTCTTCATTGATGAGATGCGCGTTACCCTCTACGGACCTGACGGGTAGCGTAAATTTTGATTTCCAGGAGAGACCTTCCACCTGTAAGGTCTTCGTCGTCACCAAAGAGAAGAAGGCGTTACGATAAGGGCAGGAATTGTTGGCAATGGATCTGTAGGTTCTTTTAGGATCCCTAATGGGGTAAAACTGACTAGCTGCCTATGTCGACTTCCACAAGCAGATGGTTGTTGCGTGGTTCCGGAGGAGGTCCCTTGCCTACAAAAATATATTGTTTTTACGCATGATAATGCCCCGCCACATACTGCAACGGCTACAGTAGAATATTTGAAAACTCTTGAGTTCAAAGATATTACTGCGGAAAATATTAGTGCAAGTGAAATTGAAAATTTGACGAAATCTATGGACAGACGTCTCCCGGCTATTGTTGATGTACATGCGGAGTACATTATTCAGTGATGTCTTTCCCGCAAATTGGATCAAAAAGTTAGTGCATTCAAAATGCTCGTAATGTTCATCCCTAATTTCAGTATCCCTAACAAAGATCAAAATTTTGTAAATTCTGTATTTTATACTTTCCATTTCGGAGGGCAAAATTTTTGCAAGAATAAAATTCAACTAAATCTTTAACTGAATAAAATGCATTTGAATTTCTTCCTTAATATGGAACTGGTCGATGTAAAACTCTTACATACCAGTTAAAACGTCATATGGAAGCAACTTCGAAAATTTGATAACGACTTATGCATTTTTTCGTTAACGGTTAACGTATCTTGTACGAAAGCTTTGCACAGGCTGTATAAGCCAGAGCGATAAAATTAATACGTTTAATAGTAATTTATGACAAAAATTTCAAATTGATAAATTCTTAACCGACTTTAATAAAATTATTCTCATAAACGTTTAAATATTTATAATACAAAAAAATCAATTGCTTACTACCAAAAGGGAATGCTCAATTCAGCGGCCAGTCAAATTAGCTCTTATTATTGAATGAAATGAATGAACTTTTGTTTGAAAAATGCGTGCGTGGCATAGGATGTCATTATCAAAATACTGAACTTGTCATTGGAGACATGAACGCTGTGCCTTCTAAGCGTCGCCTTACAATCGTGTTCGGACGCTCAAAAGCTCTACACACAACCGATATGAGAATTTCGATCAATGATATCGGCTTCTCTGGCTATGGGCTATGAAATCAGACCCTGTATACTATATTAAAATAGAAAAATCAGGCTTTCATTGTACATATGTAAGCACATAGTATCAGGCTACATTGCGAGCTACACTGTACCTAATGCCGTGCGACGGAATGCGAGAGGCGCGTGAGACGCTGTGCGCTTCCCAAAAGTAGGTGGTAACCGCATGCGCAGACTAGAGGGAACTACATTATTAGGCTGCACCCCATTCAAGACGCGGTAACGTGATCCATCTATAACGAGCGAGGGAAATCCCAGAGCATACTCCGGGGCGGGTGGATGGTTGAATTACAGATGCAGGCGTGGGAACGTTCTTGATGTGGCATAATGGGGGTCTGGCAACACCGCCGCGTACCATAGTAGAACGAACAAGTTCGAAATCGAGATGGCAGTCTGGGAGGATCCGCGGTAGGACAAGGTCTAAGAAGAAGACGCAAGGCGCCGGGCTGGACTCGAAATTGGCTAGATACTTTGTCATAGGTCCGAGAACGTGATCTTACTGGAAGATAAAACTTGTTCGAACTGCGAGCTGAGATATAATAGTTAATCTCTATTAAAATACTGCGATAGCCCACCTGGGACAGCTCGTTTGAGTCGGTCAATCGGAGTTGTTGTATGGGGGTTCTGCCAGTCCGCCAGTGCAGGAGAGTTGACGAAATAAAATTTTGAGTCAAATCAGTTCAATACTAGTCGGATTAATTGCGTCTAATTTTCCAGCTTGTTCGCTCTCTGGTTAATGCAAAGCTTATTTGAACAACTAGGCCGTTACTAAATCAATGGAATTCTCACTGTTCCCTTTAACATAATTTACTGACTCATTTTTGCGTAACTAGATTAATTAATTATGAATGATTAAAAGTGAGTTTCATTTTTCCCTCGGAGTATCGTTAGATCTCTGCGAGACCTGACTGCTCGCCTGAATGCTACCTAGGCGTAAACGCGAAAAACCCGCTGGTACTTTAAGGTGAATACGAATAAAATATAAATTGAAATGATCGCACTACTGGCAGGTGCCGTAATATATACAATGCGGTAGCACTCGCTGCGCTTCCTAACAATTTGTACACGCTTTGAGCCTTGTACGCAGTGTTGTAGAGCCAAACCACAACCTCAATTATTGCGTCGGTCTACGTGAGACGCACCTTTCTCTTTCTTCATTTTCGAATACTATTCAAGGCATTTTTTCGGTATAGTTTTTCGCTACACACATCTTACGTTGTCAATCTACTCTTTATTTATCCAGATATTGCTCGTCTATAGCACGCGCACGTCTTCGTTGTTCGCTTATCATACCACGTACTCCTTTCATAATACTCAAGCATTATGTACCCCTATTAGGAACTTTCTGTATACCTTCATTTAATAAAATGAGAGGTTTTCAGTACGAATTTTCATTCTGTATCTAAAATGTTCCACTTATTTGCTTGCGATGTTCCTTCATTGATTACAACAGTTGTTTACACGCATGCAGATAGCGGTAGGAGGCCAAACCAGAAGAGCACGTTGCACGTGTTGGTAGACTTGTGCAAAGATGCACAGGATTGACATTTATGTTTGTGATTTTACCGCATCCAAAGATCAAATGTATTTCTGTTTTTTAAATTCTTGTATTAAGGGTTCTTCAATGAATTACTGGTCTATATACAAAAGCTTTATAAATTGTTAACATTTTTTCGAGAATAATCCTTGGTTCGAAACGATTAAACCGTTCATAAATAAATTCAATTGATTATTTTTTCAATTCATCAATGATATTTTTATAATGGTTTCTTGGTTGTATATACGACTGTATATACAGTCGTACAGTCGGAAATTCAGCGTGCTCTCAGCGGAACGATTAGCAAAGGCTCTAGTCGAACCCATACGTACCGCTACAGGAGATAACTACTTATACAGACCTAATTTACCGCTGTTACTGAACACTTAGTGATCTAAGTAACTTTTTGCCGTATTCAGCAATTTTCTACACACTACGTACAGACCTGACATCTCCCCACAGTACGTGTGTCAACTATGGGCATACATTGTTCGTGCATACATAATTTGACTCCTTAATATCTATTCAAACCCGAATCACATCTCGTCAGTTTTGTTTCATATTTTTTTGCTCTCTGCCAACCAGAATCGCTAGATTTACATTGAGATTTTTCTTTCAAAATTCACACAGTTCCTGACCCTTCACTATTGTACCCATTTTGCGTATGATTTTATTTGATTTGTCTCATTTGAGCCGTACATCATCCAACGAGACGACAACTCACTCATATAACTTGGACCACAAAGTATTCATGTATACCTTTTCCGGTCGGTAACACAAACGGTAGGCCAATCGGAGGTATGATGACTGAAATTAAGCATCATAATCAAAAACTGTCTCATCAAGCGCTACCAATGCTGACCGTATTCAAAATTCTAACTTATTTATTTTCTTTGATTTCATTTCAATCGCTTTAACATCAGTTTCATCCCGAATAATCATGACCAGCCTCACCACTCTCAGCACTAACACTTGTATGTCCATCCCCATTACCAAAATAACTGTCTCCCGTCATGCTTCATCCTCACTAGCTACTCAACTTACTCGGCAGTACTCCATCGCTCAGCCTCATCTTTAAATTCCAAATGATGTAAGATTCAAGGCAATAATAATTAGTACGAAATTGTATAACTGGCGTCGATAATTTCAATAAACACGAAAATGAGGAGAATGTTTCAGTATTCGGGCAAATCAGGAAAATTTCAATGGACATTGACATATAAACCCAAAGTAAATATGTTTTTCTAACGTAAGAAATTTCCTCCCTCATAAAAATGGGAAAATTTGTTTATTCTATGTGAAATGCCGTGCGAAATAACTTACATTTTTTGTATGAAGTATTCTTCATTCGCGGTTGGAGGCGCAGAAAACTGCAAGCTAAGTACTAGACATAAATCGAAAACCTCGCTTAGTTTAGAAATAAAAAATAAATTGCTTATGATATGTTAGAAAACTGGGTGGGATCAGGAATTATGTATTGGCATAGATTACGCGGAAGCGTACGTACGTATATATATATATGTTTTACATGCTTTACATGTGCTTTACATTCTTTACATGTGAGGGTCGATCAAGCGTTTCAAAAATTTTGATTATTGAACAACTATACATCAATTGCAGTCTTTTTGGATAAATATGAATATGAATATAATAAGTTATATTCCATGATAAGTGAAGTATGTAGGTACGTTACAGCGACAATGAACGTGAGCGATGGCCACTAAGTTCAGAGTGCTTTAGAAAAAATTCTAACTCTTGTGTATTATTACAGTCACAGTTTGTGCGATGACTCATGTAAATACATGTTTTTACATTAGAAATGCTTACATGAGAAAACGATTGATTTAGGAGNCCCCCCCCCCCATCCCTCCTCCGGAAGGACACTGACGTAACTCAAAAAGCCTCAGTCAGAGGGAAAAATCGAATTCATCATTTAGCCAAAGATACAACAACAAAACAATATTGCATTAAAATACAGATAACATAACTCAGTCAATTAATGCTATCAAACCTAAAATATCATCCAAGGTCATCACGGCGTTGTCCACAGACCCATTAGCCCCCATCTTGTTCCCATCCGAAAATCCTCAATGAAAGAATCTTATACACGTTTGCTATCAAAAGAAGTATAAACTTGAAACTAAGGTGACGTGAAGTTCAGAAGAATGACCTGCATCTTCAGCTGAGCGAGACCTCAGCCTTCAAAATGTTCACGTTTTCAATAGTCCCGCTTCAATGCCGGAAAATAGAAAAGGTATCGGGTCTATACCGAATGAACCCCCAGAAATTTATCATTTGCGTTCTAGACGTCGCTGTATCAGATCCTCCTTGCTCGTCAATTCTTTGTTTGCTATACAGTTAGTTTTAGCAGCCCTCTCTAACTCAATGTAACTGTCGCAAAATTAGAATTCAGAGTGAATTTTGATATCTTACCTAACGACTAATTTTGGTAATGAAATCAACTTGAAAATTCCCGAACGTCTTCGATTGCTTGAAGTTGTTACATTCACTAAACACGATTGAAAACTCCCTGTCGTGTTGCGTAGCCATGCTAACCTGAACCGCAGGTGAAGCAAGCAGGAACCCCGGAACACAGCACGTGACGGCGTTGTCATTAAAGAAAATAAAGGATCGAAACTCAAGGGCAAAAGAACTGGGAGGAATGATGTTAGAAATCTCCAAGTATATTTTGATTTACGTTGAGTAAGTTATTCCATAAAACTGATGTACTGTTTTTGTCGAATCACTGTTTTTGGGTAGAAATAACCCCGATGCCGAAGGCCCAGGTCGTCTCCTGTCGGATAAATTGCTACACAAAACTGTATATAGTAACATACTGAGCTGCAACG
>VOMN01033648.1:0-15370 GCA_014899125.1 Orchestia grillus | reverse complement strand
CTTCACATTGCATTGCTGGCTGTGAGGGTACCACGGACACAGGGGCCCCTTGGTGGGCCGGGTTACTGCTTGTGGAAAAAATTCCTCCATTGGAATAAGTTGGCATCTGAGCATAGTTATGAAAGGCTACTAAATTTACATTCAACATAGGTAATCATGGGTCAAATCTTCAAACAAATAGATTCTACTATATAATAATACACAGTTTGTTGGTTGATTGGTTCGTTGGTCTTTCCGCCCCTTATCAGTATTTCCTGGGAGAATATTACTGAAAGCCTCGCTGATACGCGGAGTGTCGTAGATAAAATACTGAATATATCGCATTGTAAATGAATGTGCTCAAGAAGAAATTATATAGTTTATTTGATAGAGTACAGTATTTTACACTATTTCCAGTTAAGGGATTGAGTTTTCAAATAAATATTTTTATATTGGGTATAGATATTGGTACAGATACTGATGACTATGTACAGGGTGTTCCAGAAGTAACTGACCCTTACGTTGATGAGCAAATAGGATACCAAATGGTGAAGCGCAGATGTAACTGGCCGTTTTAATTTGGATACCACAGTTTAATAGGACGCCTTATAATTTGGTATCTTATCTACTGATCAACGCAAGGGACAGTTACTTCTGGGACATCCTGTAGTTTAGTTGTAAATGGTTGATTTCAAAGGGAACGATGAAAAGCATTTGTGGCCCATTACATGCTGCGCTAAAAAATGGCTTTCATTAAAAATAAACGATGGCAAGTCCCGTTATTTTGACGGGTTGCGTTCACTGATCCCCACTATTATAAAAATAACAGTTGTGTGTTATATACATAATTATATATTGTTGAGAAAAAATATTCTCGTAAATACATATTTTTTTTCGTCAGTAACACCCTTCACGGGCCAACATAGAGCGTATTACTGCCGCAGCGCTGATATGAGGCAGTTTCGTAGACAGGATACTCAACATCGTATTGTCAAGTAATGTAATCTAAATGAAGCTAAATCTCATATACATATAATAGAATACGACATGACAGTATTTTGTTTAACATAGTTTGCTCATGAATAGTTCACCTCAAAGCTTATTTCATAGTATACGATACGGCATTATTTTGGTTGATATAATTTGATTATGAATAGTTGATTTCAAAGTACACGTTGAGGAGAGCTTCGCTGAATAAATCTCTTCATCTTAAGAATAAACCAAGGTAAACCGTGCCATTTTTTCGGGGTGCGCTCACTAGTTTAGTGATAGTTTAGTGGACGTATTCAGTGGCCAATAGTTCAGTGACCGTATTCAGGGGCCGTATTCAGTGGCCATTAGTTCAGTGACCGTATTCAGGGGCCGTATTCAGTTACCGTATTCAGGGGCTGTATTCAGTGGATGTATTCAGTGGCTGTATTCAGTGGCCGTATTCAGTGACCGTATTCAGTGGCCGTATTCAGTGGTGGTATTCAGGGGCCGAATTCAGGGGCTCGCTATTCATGGAATTAATTTCTCCATCTTGATTGACCAGATCCACCTTCTTATTTTTTCGGAAAAGCGCCATAACTTTTATTGTGAAGTGTTGGTTTATCACCTCGTGTGCATGATCTGAAGTTGCTTGCTTTTATACTTCACTACAGAATTGATTTTAAAATTTATCAATTTCAAATGGCGTGAGTACTTCCGAACATTTGAGGCTGGCACTGCTCAAGTTCTACTCGTACAACATTTCGTTTCCACAATACTCTTGGTGCTAACCTGCTTTTTTTAGCGATAAAAGAATCCAGGATAGTATTCCTTATTTAATTACATGAGAAGCTCGTGTGTACAAGCAAGCAATCAACATCAAAGTTGTAGTAGTAGGCCACCCGTAACCCAGCGAGGTACAATTTAAAAATCCCGTTTATGCCTCTGAAGTTGATACTTCATTTAATAACGGATGTCCAAATTCAGAAAAAATAAATAGTTCACTTTAGTCCCACTGAACCGTATCCATGATACGGTGGGAAAACCATTATTTATATACTTAGAGATGAGTTTTGAGCTTCTGCCCCTTGATATTACTGAAGACTGTGAACGGTTGCAAACAAGCGAGTAACTTAATCGGAGATTTAGCATTGAAAAGGAGAATTGCATAATTTCCTCTGCCGAATCATGCATTCATTTTTCCGAGCTTTAGAGTTGATGTAAACAGCTCGTTATCCCTTGATGAAGAACTGTAGACAAACCTCGAAAGCTGCAGAAAATAAATATTGGATCCCCCAGAAGATAATCTGCAATTCTCCTTCATGATGTAACCTGGGAATCCAGTGATTCAACAAATAAGCCTTAGTATTACATTGATATAGGATGTAAGTGCTGTAATTTTTTATGGATAGTGCCACTGGTTTATTGATAAGTAAACATAAATTCATTAACAGTAATTAGTTTCTTATCTTAACTGTTGATTGGCTTCATTGGATACGTCACCAGACAAGCGATTTATAATAAAATGAAGCTGCAAAGTTTGAACGACAATATTAGCTTAGGTAATGTACTGTTTTGGTGTGTGCACTTTCCAAAGTCTGTGATAGCAACTGCACAAAACAGCTGTAATTCATGTATTTGCACATAACAGCTGTTGTACAAGTGTATGTACGTAGTAGCTTATCAGCTGTCGTCAGTGGCTGCAAGAAGCAGTTACCGTTCTGGCCTGCGCAGGGGTCAGCCGTAGTGCGACTGGCCGCATTCGGCCGTTGAAGTACGAGTATTGGCGCTTAGTGGTCATTTTTGTTCAATGATGCTTTACCGGAGACAACAATACGGTAATTTTTAAAATATTCTAGTATGTACCCACAGGGTTGGCGAAAAACTTAGAATAAAAGCGAGTGAAATTTTACTTTGCGAAGTAGGAAATATCGATGCATGATATTTATAATTTTGGCTTCCTACCTGAAATCGACCCGCCCCTTCTCAGATGTTGACCTCGACTGAGGTTTTTTGCTATTTTGGGTACGCATGTCTAATTATTTTGCCTTTCTTAGAAAATTTTGTATAATTCTGAGCAGAAATTTTCTATGAGGTGAGGTTCGGACCGAAGCCTTACCAGACGTACAAATTGATCTCGAGAGGTGATCAGGGCCGTAGAGAAGGTTGGGTATCGAGAGATGATGAATGCAAGACTTTGATGAAACATCCTAACTTGACTGGTCGTTTGAAGTGGAACTGGGGGCTGCTACAGGGATTTTTACTTCAAATAGTAGTAAGACGACTGGTTGTCAAGATGTTACTTGGTCGCAAGTGGTGCCTTGAATACTATAGCGTAACATGGAAGCAAAAGGTGTCAGGATATGAAACAATTTAGACGCGCTGCACGACAGGCGGTGTCTCACCGCTATTTGAGAGAGTGACAAACAGTTATCAAAATGAGACTGATTGACTCGCTGACAAGCAATAGCTTATTCGTACAAGTGAGTGGATACCTTAAAGCTGACTGGAGATCACTGGCCGGGATAAAATGTGCTCCTGTTGGTTGGTGTGGCGATGTTTTCAGCTTATAGGCTTTGTTCACCAAGAGAATTTGTGCTAATTCTTTTTTGAGACTTGTTTGCCAAGAACACAGATGGAAAATCACTGTAGACAATGAATCGAAAACGTAAACGACTTAAAAATAGATTCAGAACTCGGTTATTTTACATCTAGGTATGCGTCATTGAATGTCACTCCTCATGTTGCGCTGACTGTGCCTGGTCTTAGGAAAAATTCGAATTAGCATCTGAGCTGGATTTCTTCAGGCAGGTCGAATGATTTGAGATGTTCGGTGCCGGGATGTTACCTTTTACCTTTATTGACATAATATACTGTCACAAGTAAGTAATATCAAGATTCGTAGTACTCTGCATTCAAAAATAATTTCATCAAATTATTGGACTGCAATCTTCTACAAGCATACAGACGCAATGATCCGGGAAATCTGAAATGTCTTTTTCTGGACAAGTAATCATTCTAAAGAATGAATATGTTTGTGCATCCGTAACTCGTAGGCCTGATCGTGTCGAGCTACACTGAAAGGTAATATATGGAAAAATTTTCATTATTTGGTGTGGGACGAAGCCAGAGTCTGTGAGGCGCTGGACCCAGTCGCCGCTGTTTGCAGAGCTCGCTTCCCACACATGCGTCGCTTTGTGCCGGTACACCTGGCTGCCTCCTGCACCTCCGGCCTACAACTGTCCACATTGACTTCCCTACCAGTGGACGTGACGCTTCCCTCATCAGCCTCTTTCATCGCAACTATGAATGTGAATGCTACAATACATCACAGGGAGCACCAGCAATATGCACGGAACACTACTACGATATTTTCTGATGTTGGTTGCCTGTCGTAGCAAGCTTCTGGAAGATGAGAATCGTCAATTCAACGTTACTGCCCCCAAACACACGAGTAGAAATACAACAATTCAAAACATCTCACGCTCTCGAAGTATGTAGAAGGCTTACTGGCTGTTGCATCAGTCAGGAGGCTGAAGAAAAAGTATAACGATTAAAATAGGACTTGGTCAATGAAGCGTTTCTTCAAAAATATTTTGTAGGAAAACGGGAAAAAATGCGCATCCTGATTTTTCTTCTTCAGAAAAAATCAAAGGAAAAGTTCAGGAGTCTACTTTTACTTATAAAATCACGTGATGTAAAAGAGGAGTTTTATGTACTCATAAACCAGTCCGTAACGAAGTATGAGATGAACCGAGAAGCCTTCAAAGAGCAAGGAGCTCGTAACACTCTTGTCTTCATTTCCTCGACCTACTTGAAGTACAGCGCAGGATGTTACTGCGGGGTACATTGTGCCTGACGATTACGATGGAGCTGTATCACCGTAGATAGCGCGTCGCATGCCGGGGGGTCGGTCTCCTAGGCAACAGAGCAAATCTACTGCACCAGCGACTCGTTCACACTCCGACGATATTAGTCGCACGATCGGCTGATTTGAGATAAAAATGAAAAAAGTTAATGCTAGCTAATTTGAAAAATGATGTTGCAATGAATTAAAAATAAAGTCTTAGGCATTTATAACAGTAATAACATTAATAAAATTATTAATAACCTGTATTGATATAGTCATGACTGCTATTTTCTACACAGCGTCCAAACTTTTATGCAGTGGCAAGTAAGGCACTTTGATGTCAATATCGAACACAGCCGCCCTGAACAGTGGCAAGTAAGGCACTTTGATACCAACATCGAACACAGCCGCCCTGAACAGTGGCAAGTAAGGCATTTTGATACCAATATCGAACACAGCCGCCCTGATCAGTGGCAAGTAAGGCACTTTGATACCAACATCGAACACAGCTACCCCAGAAAAAATCACCCGAAGAAGAGAAGATAATCTCCCACGAGCACGAATAACATGTTGGCCCTACACTTTGAAAAGGCCAGTGGATAGGAACGCATAGTATTCTTACATCTCAAATTAATTCTTCAAGAAACTTTTCCTTCCAATTTGATCGAATCCTTTGCAGGACTTTCTAAGCCATGTTGTGCCTATCAGAGATGGTAGTTAGAATGGACACTAGCACACTCTCCTGGTGGGACACCTGCTAGCGCTCAGCTCTTGTTCATGTGAGTTGAGGAATCCTGTGTTCGATTCCCATGTGGGCTCCGTGGCATAGTGGTAGCGTGGTGGTCTCGCAACCGAAAGGGCCTGGGTTCGATTCTCAGCTCACGAAGGCATTTTCTCGTGACAAGGGAGTGCTTCCCTTGGAAAAGAAAGTTTAAACCACACCTTCCTCACATCCCCCACCACACGAGTAGTTGTAAGGCATTTAAAACCCANCTCACATCCCTTACCACACCAGTAGTTGTAAGGCATTTAAAACTCAACGGAAAAACGTGTTGGAATTAATAAAGGTTGTTCTCAGGAGGTGTACCATGCCTTAGATGCATGCATGTTGTAGGACACATTTATTCATTGTATACTTCAGTTGAAAAATTAGAATGAGTTTGAGCACCTTAAACAACACATATTATTTCTCACTACAGAAGTTATCCATGAATAATTTCACCCGTAATAAATTGTGAAAACCGCCTTTTACTCAAATTTAAATTGATAATTCATCAAGAAAACCGTAAAATGAATTTTTCGTAATAAAACTCACCCTTAGGTAGACTGGATAGAGAGTTAGTTCAGAAGAAAAGTTCTATTTCTGCGAGAAGACGACAGGCTGCAGAAGAGACAGACGCGCTGCCCTGCGATGCTCTTCTCTCCCCTGGACTGTGGGCTGCAGGCATTGATTGAGACCGCATTACACGTCTCACCTAACCTAAAGCGACCGTTCGCGCAATTAAGTACACTTCTCTTCTGATGTTTCTCCTCAGCACAGGATCAACCTGGCGAGGAATGCGTCCGCTCCAGCTTTGAGATCGGAATTTCAGGAACGTTATTGGCTGTTGCTTCCTCGACGTCGCGCAGTCGTAAAATTGCGAGGATATAAGAATTTAGCCCACCTTTGAATGATGTCTGAGTTAACTAACAAAGTTCACGGGGGAACCTGAGACACGGATGGCGTGTATCAGATGAAGGACGCCAACTGTTAAAATGTTATTTGGGGGCAGATAGAATTTTCATCGTCAAGCTCATAAAAACTTCACGGTTTTTTAAAACTTAGAGAGCATCGACTTACTTTAAATTGGTTTATTCTAATCATTTTCTTACACTGATCCTACGTCCTCGTAAAGCTTGGAATAAAAGCTAAGCAAGATCATAGTGGGAGTAAAAAGAAATTTTCCATAATTTTAAAAATAAATTCTTCCGTTTCGCTTGGGGATGGATTCAAAAACCAATCATCAGCAGTATCAGTTGAAGGTTTGTAAATAAACGTTTTGCTAATTGCACTGCACGCTTTATTCACAGTGCGTGTCATAAATTCATTAAAAGAACTGTTGAAAGTAATTTAAAATTATAAATAAGTGCATGCTTACGAATGATGCTACAATTTTCGGCCTTTAGAATTTCTCTCATCTCCACAGAGAACGTGAGTACATTTGATCAGTGGAAATTGTTATCACCGAGTAATTTTGCCTGGAATTTTTGTTGCATGCGGAGGCTGGAGAGTTGCTGACAGCATTCTGCTTGGCTGATGCAGGCACGCAAGGCAGGAGGAGAGCCTGGTGCTTCCATGTGGTCATGAGAATCAACTTTATTTAAACAAAACAAGTTTGACTCCACGCAGGATGGTCGAACGAAGCCACGGTTATCTAACACAGTGACGTCACTATCTACCAAGTTCTTGTAAAATATCCTTGTGCGCGAGTAGCATTCAAGTTTTTTTTTCAGTTCAAGCCTGTTTTAAACGAAAGCTGCTAAAAATAGCGGGAAACTCGCCGTAAAGAATAAAATACCAATTTTCCTGCCCTCGGCATCCTTGAATGAGGATAGGGAATAGTCTTTCATGAATAATCCATGTAACAAAACAAGCATCAGTTATTTTCCTAGCTTCAGAATTCTTTTGCAACCATAGGTTATGTTAAAAAATTATTATAATCTTCGAATTTTAATCTTCATTCTCCTGACGTATCATTTTTTGCTTCAGGAATCAAAGTCACGACGTAGATCTTGCGTCGTGGATCGAGAATGTTAAAAAAATACGTTTTCTGAACTGATTCTGAGTACGAGTAGAGGAAGACTCCAAATGGGATCGGACTGGGAGCGGAGTCTGAGCCCGAGTCGAGAGATGAGCTGGAGTCTCAGCGGCGTCTCACTCTGCCTGATTACCATTCGGAGGGAGCTCGTCATTGTGCACCGCACGATAACCTCCGCTACATACAATACAGATAAGGAGCACAGTCAGACTACTGAGAGCACGGCCTAGAATAATGATCACTGTGGCTCACTCTTCAACACGAGGAAAGTGTTTGCTTTATTTTATTTGGACACAACATTCGAATTTCTGCAAGCAGCTTGACGGTAATTCAATATTCTAGATATGGCTATAATTATACGTTCCATTTCGATTAGCATCAGCTTTCATCGTAAAAAGACTAGAAAAGCCAATGAATGTTACCTTCATAGGTTTAAACTCAAATTCATTGCGATTCTCATATTCAATGTTCCTCAAACCGTTTCAGGCAGCTTACGAATTATTGAGAAACGTTCAATTTGGTTAGGATACCGCACGAATGCACGAGCAAGAGAACCTAATTCTTCGAGGAGCTAATTCTTCGTAAAAGAGGTAAAGAATCGGCGCCTCCCTTTAAGAGTAAATTTGTTATTTAGTTAAATGAGCAGAGTTTGTCACGTACAGGGTGTGAGCGTCGAATCAAAGTGTCTTTTACGAAAGCGGATTCCGACTATTTATTCGACAGCGCTTTGGTACTCAAGAACTTGAAGTTGTCTCGTCACACCAAACGAACATCTGAAACAGAGGCATTTGCGAGCAAGTTTCTACTGAAAATGTCATGAAGCATATCTGCTATTCTCTACATGCAACAGATAATACATATCACGATCAAAGAATGTCAGATCAAAAGCCGAATGAGTGTAGGCGATTGTCCTGCGGGCCTGGTTCATCCGAGATTACGACGCTGTCTAGGCCTACTCATCGCCACTCGCCTAGCAACCGTTCCATTGAGCGAAGCTTCTTGTTGGAGAATTTTTATTGTTTCGTGCGAGAGAAGCCCGGGTCAGTTAATTGTTTGAACGGCTCCGTTTGAAAGAGATTCCTCTGCCTCACCGTCGTATTTCATTGACGCTGCGGCTTCATTAATGAGATATCATGCTGTGAAGGGGGCACTCGAGATGATATTGATACAGCTCGCAGATTGATGCTAATTTATAAAATGACCCTAGACATGGTTCGATTTTGCGAAAGTGTTTTTAACATAAATATACGTATATTTTTAGGGAATAGATCGCACTTGGATTATTCAGCTTTAATTAGCTCGACTACCTAGAGCGGTGTGAGCAGCGTTCTGAGAGAGGCTTCCTGCACCTAGAGCAGAATTTGCTGACCTACTCCCGCATATATATTTTACCTGTCCGAGGGGTCAAATCTGTTCCTAAGTAAGTTAATATTTATTTTCAGACTCAATTCTGACTTTTGAAATTTACAATAATGGTTAGGGATTGACTCCATTCAATTGAATCCATAAAAATGTGTTGTCAATTTAGGAACTCTGGTTGGGCTCAGAATTATCTTAGGATCTTAAATTCTCAGCTTTTAATTGTTCTATTCTTTAGCAAGCTGATTACAACGGCTAAATGCATGAGCTCTACGGAAATACAACGATTCTTAAAATTTTCCATAATAAACCGACTGCTCGAAGAAACTCGTAGTTTTGATTCATTCAATGCATAAGTCAAATTTTGCACTTGAACCATCCCAAAATGTAGTGGACAAAGTTAGGGAACTAAATGTTCTTTTCTATTTTCTGCATTTTTATTGCACATCCTGACATGATACTCGAACTGAATGTATTCTTAAGCATGCCCAACAGGTTCACTCGAGTTCGTGGGAAATATTAACAAAATTAAGAAGTTAAAAAAGTAAAAGAGAATATTTGAAGTCATTCCAAGAGTCAAAATTGAAAGACTTTTAAAAGAAAGGAAAACAAACAGAGCGTAGCAGTATATGTTAAAACATGAAGTACGAAGCGTACGTGCCTCTACTTTCAACAACCTGTGCGTACGTACATACGGACGCATGATACAATCGTTTGTTAACATTATTTTGCTGAGATTTTGTGCTCCTTTCATTCCTTTTCCATTTTTTGTACCAATAAGCTGAAACTGCTTTACTTGCACTCAATTATCTTCAACAATTTTCCGATAATATTAGGGTGTGGGCTTTGGGCCAAATTAGAGTGTGGGCTTTGAGACGCATTAGGGTGTGGGCTTTGGGCCGAATTAGGGTGTGGGCTTTGGGCCGAATTAGGGTGTGGGCTTGGAACCGAATTAGAGTGTGAACTTTGAGCCGAATAATGGCATTTACATGCTCGAATTACGGCGAAGTAAAGCCTTTACTGTTTTAGCTGCATGAGAAGATGCGTAAATACATGTAGGGCCTCGAACTAAAGAAATATATTGCACGCAATACTTACTCCGATAAGGAGCTGTTCACTAAGTTTTTGTGAACAGCTACATTTCCTTTAAAAAAATTAATGATCAGAAGTCCAGTACAAGAGGCCGAAAACACTCCCCTCACCAAAACTGTTCCTACTCTAGAGTTTACAGATTTCACCGAACATTTAAGATTCACATTTAGCTGTTGAAATGTTGCACGTTTACTGTCGAATTTTATTTAATGGAGGAAGTCCCCGTCCTACTAAATTACATCATTTCTTGTAAACTAATGCTGAGCTTTCTAATTCTACTCCCAAAAGAGATGTTAACAGTTACGCTCCGTGGCGTACTGGTAACGTGATGGCCTCGTAACCGAAAGAACCTGGGTTCGAATCTCGGCTTATGGGAGGCATTTTCCCGTAACCAGGGATCTCTTCCTTTGAAAAAGGAAGTTTAAATCACACATTCTTCACATCCTTCACCACGCCAGCAGTTGCAAGGCATTGAAAACCCAACAGTAAAACATGTTGGAATTAACAATGGGTTTTTTTTTATTCAATTTGTACGTTTTGATGCAGTTCTTCACGTTACCCTCATCATGCACATGATTTACATGCTAAAAAGTAGGATATTTATCCATGTCAAAAATATTTTGTTTTGAATTCAATTATATTGTTAAAAGTGAAGGCATGTACACAATACAATAAACTTTTCGATATCCCTTTGCCATTTTAGGCTGGTTATGCTTTTTTCAAATTATTTCTTCTTCTCTAATTTTGGCCAGGGTGGGTATTATTTTGAAACAAACGTTTTCGCTGTGTTAAGTTTCTTATTTATTCGATATGTCTCATGTATTTTGGATTATTTGATGTACTAGCGGGTGAAAAATTCAGCTAAAATTTAACAGAATTATATTTTATATGTACATATGAACAAAATTGAATAATGTACTCTGTTCTCCAGTTTTGTATGATACAGTAGTCCGAGCGTTTTGCAATAAGCAGTTTGAAAGGTTTTCGGGTGTTTGTGCCTTCCAGTGAGAAACTGTAGGTGGAATGGCCTGTAATTTTAGGCCCCAGTCAAACGTTTTTGGAAACTATAGTCGTCCTGCTACATATATTTAACGGCGGGTTTTCTGCCCATTTTGGCGTGTGAGGCGCCCATGATGCTATGAGCAGTTTCACAAGGTCTAAAGCCCCCTGTTTTAACCTAAAATATCTGCATCAACCAAATCTATGTATAATACCTACACATATCAACGCAAACGCATCTACAAATGTTATATGTATAGTCATATATAAATGGCATGGTGCATTGTATATATGCACATGATGATCGAATGCTAATGGTACAAATTTTGACAGGAGGTATCAAAACCCAAAAAACGGCATTGTATTGAATATTTAAAAATAAAAATATTCATCGTTTTCGAGATATAGTCTTCGGAAGTCGGGCCTATGGCGGGACAGTCTCCAGAGTTGTAGGTGATGGAAGCTCATTTCATTACATACTTGGGCTCCATGGTGTAGTGGTTAGCGTGATGGCCTCACAGCCGAAAGGATCTGGGTTCGAGGCTCGGCTCAGGTGGGGATTTTCACGCGACTGCGGTGTACTTCCCTTAGAAAAGAAAGTTTAAACCACACATTCCTCACATCCTTCACCACACCAGTAGTTGTAAGGCATTGAAAACCCAACGATGAAACGTGTTGGAATTATTAAAGGTTCTTTCACATGAAGCAAAAACAGGACGATAGAACATAACTGGAAAATCATTTGAATGAAAAAAAAACGACGAATAACTGTTGAATCGGTAGTAGATAAACTACACATCTCTGTGGGGTGTGCACACACCATTCTTGTGGAGAGTCTGGGGCTAAGCAAGCGTTCCGCTAGGTGGGTCCCTGGGCTGTGGCACCAAAATCAGCAGCAAACGAAGGCAGATTTTTCATTGGAAATTTTGAACAAATGGGATGAGGACTTTGAAGCTTTTCAGCAAATAATTATGACAGGGGATGAAACATGGCTCTACCAGTATGACCCCGGGATAAAACTCCACAAAGCCGCGGCAGCCTAGGGGTGGAAATGGACCAGTCAAGGCAAAATCTGAACGATCAAGAGGGGAAGTCATGGCCGCTGTCTTCTGGGATGCACAGGGAATTTTGCACGTTGACTTCCTCGAAAACAAAAAAACAATTATATTGGCTTATTATGAAGGTGTTTTGAGAAAACTGACCAAGAAAATCACGGCAAAACGCCTTGGAAAGCTCCATCGACGCGTCTTTTTCCACTGCGACCATGCGCCCGTTCATGGTGCTCGGTAAACAAGAGGTACATGTATGCTCTGTGGATTTCGATGGGAAATTATTGGACATCCACCTAACAGCCCCGATTTGGCACCATCTGATTTCTTTTTTGTTTCCAAAGGTGGAAAAATCCATGTAAGGGCGAATTTTCTATCGATTAAATATGCCAAAAGAGCTGCTCTGGCATGGTTCACATCACACGACCCTCAGTTCTACACAGACGAACTTGAAGGCTGGCATCAACGTTTGTAGAAGTGTATTGACCTTAATGGACCTGATAGTTTGTGATGCGCTAGGTACGTCAGGTGTTTGTGATGTATTAGGCTCGTAAACGTTTGTAACGTGCTAGTCACATAAAGTGTTTGAGTTCGTTTTAAAAATATTTCGTATAATCATCAAGTTTCCGTAAAGTTTCAATACTTTACTTGTATTTTTTTGCCGTTTAGCTAGTTTATCTCGTCAAATTTAGGTCGCCCTGTTGAAAATGTGTCGGCATTATCGGCTAAAAGAACTCTAGAGGGCCTATCATATGAAATCCCTTTCAACCCGAATTTACAGTGCGCACTTAATTGGCGCCTATACATCAGTTAAAACGTTGGCACTACACACCTATATGTATTGAGTCGCCTTACGTGAGATGGGCACCAATGAGGCGCGTTCATGGTAGCGGACGTGTGCCGTGGGTACCGAGACGAAAGGACCCATGTTGCAGGAGGGCATCGTCTTCTGCAAGTAACCACTCGGTCACCGTACTGGAAACTTCTCGCCTGTAATGCCGTACAATATTTTTGTCTGGGTTATGAACTATTCCTTCCTCGCAAATTGAGATGCTGGCTCAAGTTACTTTTTACGGAATGCTTCACTGCGCTAAACAATCGAGCTTTCGTATAACTTTTTCACTACTTCCATGCCATGGTAGAGAGAAACTGCAACAAATAGGTTACGAGTAGAATTTCCAATTGAAATGAAAATTCAAAAAATTTTTGTGTTAATATTTGACAAAAGATCATGATCAAAACCTTGCTCTGACAGACACCGATGTTTGTAGTGAATTGAATGGTTGAGAAGAAAATCTGAAATTTGTTTTTGAGTTTGCTGACTCAGCTTTATTGCTTGAGTTTTTTTTACTATTTTGATTTTTTTTGTCTCATCAGAACATGAAGTATTACATTTTTTAAACAGAAATTAACTCAATTATATACATCACAGCAATGAATAATCTTTATTTTAAAGTAATTTGGCAGAGTAGAAATATCTACATGTGTTGATTTATATATTATTAGTTAAGAAGATAGGATGGGTGACTTGAGTGTTTACATGCTGGTAACAAACGTCCCCAACTCCATTATGTACACATTCTAAGGTCGAGTAACGCTCACGAAAAAGTTTTTATTCATCTGTCAGCCTTTAAGTGCAATGAAGCACTCATGGTACCGAGGAAATTTAAGAACAGCGCATTCCAGGACGGAAAACGTGTTAGTTTAGAACTTAATTGGCCGATTGTTTGCGCACTCGATTTTGCTGCTCAGTGTCTTTTGATTGATTCAAGCAGAACTCGAGGCATCTTATTAGAACGAGTCTCACGTTTTTATAGCTGCTATAAGTCGAGGCTCAGTTCCTACTACGGTCGTCATTACCTGCTGTTTTTTCTTGGCCAGAAACCGAGCGCCTGATCGCGGCCAGCTCCTCGCCAGCAGTACGAGTACCACGGAAAACTCGCAGAGGAAGTTCGGTTTCACACACTTCCGGGATTCTAAAGGTAATTAGATTGAACTTATTTACACACGAAGTAAAACAAGTACTACCCAGACGACTTCGTTTGTAAAAAAAGTCATGCTCTTTTATCAGTGACAGGAAAATTATAAAACCACTCGCTTATGAGCCTAAACATCGATTCGCAAAGCGAGCTCTATCGTCCCGCAAGCATGCCATCGCAACTGATTCAGTTTGTGAACACCCTGGCCTGCAGGCACGGGCACTCACTGACAGGCTCGTGTCAGTGGAGCGCGCGACCCAGCCACTGCATCGTACGTCCCCCTCAGCGCTGGCTCCAACTGTCGTACCGGGTTGAGAGGAGTTCAGCTCTGAGGGTCACGTGAGCGCTGCACGCTGCATCCCCAGCGCCGCTCAGAGCTGAGCAGCGAGCTGCAAGAGACCAGATTTCCGGTCTCAGCCTTCCGCTTTTCAGGTCTTCACGACTCATGATCTTGTCTTGAATTTATTGCTCATACTCGCAGTACTTCATCTTTGTCTTGGCGTCTACTTGATCAAGTATTGTCATTGTTAGTGTCGTATGACAAGTTTTTTCCTGCATAGAATGAGTATATGTTTTTATTTTTCGACAGTGAATAATTCGAAGGAACTAGTAAGCATACATTTTTTGTCTTATTGCATTTTCAAGTGCCTGATATGATTCACCTTTTACTTTGCAACTTACCGTCTCAGCTAGAAGGAAATGAATTTATTTGTCATTTGGTTCCGAGCTTCATGAATGAAAACCCGACCTCTCAAAATTTCTCAGCTAATAACGTCATTTTAAGATATGCAGTACGAACTTAAACTAGAATCAATGTCTTTTGTGCATTCACTACCGCACTGTACTCTGGGGTTGTTTTCAGGGGAGATATGAACGGGTATATATATGTATATTTGATAGGCGTTCTTTCATAACGTTCATTAAGGAAAAGGTAAGGGTTAACATTTAAAAGATAAGTGTTTAGCAAACAACCTACTATGGTAGCAGAATAGGTAACCTAACATCGTATTGAGCAGCTTTTTATTTGACTCGCAACATATGCAACAAGAACAACCTATTTTGTAATTTCTTCACTCCTGCAGCAACCGTAATTCTCCGGGCTGAAAATTTGCTGGTGGAATAGTTTATCGGTGGTCATAGATGTATTCTATGTAAACAAAGCCAATCTGCATGGTAATTCAAACGTAAACAAAGTTTTATTTAAAGGCAACCTTGTTCCATGAAGGAGAGAAGAGTTAATGGGGAAAAACACTTATTTTATGAGCAAAACTGTAATGACTGCTACGCATGTTATAC
>VOMN01033638.1:0-11165 GCA_014899125.1 Orchestia grillus | reverse complement strand
CTTGAGAGTCATCGCACCTGAATTGGATACGATGCTCAAAAATTGTCGTCGTAAATGAATTATGTACAGCAAACGTGCGTAAAAATGCACAAGAGTAATAAAAGTAGAAGTTGTTTGATCAGCAGAATGAAATGCATCAATCAACACAAATGTTACGAAATAATCTAAAATTCAGCGTTTATCAGCTAGGCTAAATTCACTGAAAAAACATATGATATCTATAAATAAATAAGATCATTTTGGAAAATCCCTTCATATGTTAATTTTCTATTGTATCAAACTAAAGATACATTAAAAAATGAGCTAATTTTCGATAGAGCACAAGCAGATTATTAAGTCAAAGGAAAACATGTGTCATTCGATAAGGCAAGGCCTAAATTCCTCATACATTGAAGCCCCACAACCGGAAGTGTCTGACATCCATTCAAAAAAAGGTGTTCGTGCACAACCTGTCAAGATGATCGTGCATACACTGCAGACTGCGCTGTACAGCAGGAACAGCATAGTGTCCAGTTGTAAGCGTGTTAAGTTAGGTTTTCCTCAAACCTGTGCATTGTAATTGTTCCCAAATAACTTGAATTTTGCGTCTTTTGACCACGCCAATAATTTCGTAACCTGCTTTGTTTTCGAGAAGGTAAATTTTGACGAATCTTGTTGCAGGCAAAATTGCAATTAATTCCATATGCTTTGAGGATTTTAAGGATGCGAACACCATTTATAAGCCATTTATAAATGGCCTTTGGAATAAACTGTTTTATATATTTAACTAATATTTTAGTTAGACCATTAGATGCATAATTTGACAAGGTCGAGCTGACAGGTTACTCTTCTTAATTGTTTGAACTGAAGGACTGAACTTCATTTCTTCAATATGAGCTATATCACTAAGAGAACTCTTGATGCACCTGGGTGTGCCACCTCCTGCTGGCACCTCAGCGGTGCAGCAGCAGGCAGATTGTGAGGATGTGCGTGATGAAGTAATTACATTCAGAATTTGATTCAAATGTACTCTCCGTTGAAAAGTTCCATTTTAGTCTGATAGCTAGATGAATTAGTTCCGAGTTACATAGATGTGTTGTTCACGAGCATAATTACTGCAATATTGATAGGTGCAATTTGTCGCGACAGATCATATCTTTCTAGACTGCGCTTGAACTAAAAATGTAAAAATCAATGAAAGACTAAGTGAAATATTAAAAAAAGGCAAATATTGAAATTGTTCAATGAAAATATCTATCACAAAGAAAATATTTAAACGTAAATGGAAGACTAATTAGTGAATAACTAGAATTTTTAAGGTTTGAATTCTCGTTAATTTTTCAATTTGTCAATTATTTTCGGTGAACCTGTGAAGAAATTAGCCTGTCAAGTATCTTAACATTTACAAGAAATTCGTTAGACTCATGGTAACTTTATCATTGTTAGAACACATAGACGTATAAAATCGTTTCATGAATCTGAGAACGGCCTCGTGATGCACTCACACTTGCGACTCAATTTATGGGTGAGTTCTGTGGCGAGCTTGTGAAGCACATAAGTGGGCCAGAAATGACCCTCATTTCCCTCAGTGGCCGCACCGCAGGCGATGCATTCGTGCCTTGACTTGATGATGCAATTTGGAACATTGGAGAAGACATTGAGTGCGTGAGTCACGATAAGATTTGTGTATTATTTTTCATCATATTCATGACACCCGATCTGGTATATTGCCTTACTGTTTCCCTAGAAATAAAAAAGAGGACCGTGCTGTTCTGGGTCAAAGTGTATTTGGTGACTGAGCCGATGAGAAAAGCAAATTTGCTAAACTTCATTGAGTTACTGTGAGGAATTTGTTTAGTGGAGTATAATTTAAACAAGCCACTCCAGTAGCTTACAAAGTTTAATGAAAAGAAATGTGGAAGTGCTAAGATGTACGAACGCTGATTCACAATCTCAAAACGTAGGCAGGACTCGAAATTTTTAGGAGCCTGAAAATTTACTAGCGATAATTGAACGCTAATAAATCAAAGTTAAAAATCCACTAGTACTATTATCCTTCTTGAGCAGCGATGGCAGTTTTATGAATTTGAGCTTGTTACTGGCGTAGCTTAGTTAGTCGTTAAAAGGATTTTTTCACAGCGGTAGCATGGAGCCTTTAGAGTTTGAGGTCGAAGTGCCAACAAGGCTGGTCTGCGGAGTGCCCGAAATGCCCACTTCACGCGTAAAATGGTCCCCTCAAACTGGCCTCAGTTACATACAAGCTTTTCGCGGCTTAAGCTTGCCACGGTTACAGGCTTGCTATTGCCACGGTTACAAGCCTTCCGCGGCTTATGCTTGCCAAGGTTACAAGCTTGCTATTGCCACGGTTACAAGCTTGCCATTGCCACAGTTACAAGCTTTCCGCGGCTTAAGCTTGCCACGGTTACAAGCCTGCCACGGTTTAAGTTTGCCACGGTTACATGCTCGCCACGGTTCCAGGCTCGCCATTGACACGGTTACAAGCTTGCCACGGCTACAAGCTGGCCACGGTTACAAGCTTGCCATTGCCACGGTTACTAGCTTGCCACGGTCGTAAAATCGCTCGAGCGCATCGTGCCACAGCGCCGGAGTCACGTTCACACTGCGTCCTGCGGTGCTCGGCCTCCCTCCCTTCGTCTGCGTGACTCGCTAGAAAGCGTCAGAAAATCTAAGCCTCAGTGATACGACTAGGCCTTGCTCGAGTTAAAATATGAGTATAGGTTAACGATTTGCGAGCTTTTACCTCGTGCTATCGTGATACCTGTTTAGATAATCAATCAAGGTATGAATAGGGAGTGTGAGAACAATTCATGCTAGTGGTTTTACCCCCCGTTCACTTTACTGGTTTGATTCTTTACTGGAAAAACAGGTATTGTACTCAAGCCTTGATTCTGTCAAAAGAGTACAAACTATTGGAAATAGCGATTGAAAGAGCTTCCCCTAGCAGCTGCCCAGTATTATAGCAGTAAGTACTCCTCGAATTTCATCACCCAAGAACTCCTCAGGTGCACTGCTCCAAGATAACCAACGCCACACCGCATTCAGGGGACCAGCCAAGAGACGCCTGCTATCAAAACGAGTTTGCCACAATAGGTTGAGCGATACTAATTAGGTCAAAAGAAGTTAACTCTTCCTTTGCCAGAAGACGGATTGATTTTATTGCATGATGAGCAGGCAATGAAATTACCGGACGCGTTGTCATGAGGTACTCATCTTAATACATTTACATCGATTTTATAGTTCAGTAAGGGTCCAAAAACAACGACGTGTGTGTTGAGGCCTTCACCTTGAGAGATGCAGAGAGTACTCACGTTATGGTACCAGGCGATGAGAGATTACTCACGTTATGGTACCAGGCGATGTGCGAGTACTCATGTTATGGTACCAGGCGATGTGCGAGTACTCACGTTATGGTACCAGGCGGTGTGCAAGTACTCACGTTATGGTACCAGGAGATGTGCGTCACGGGCGGGTTTGCAGTCACGTTGCACTCGAAGTAGACGTCATCGCCTTCCTTGATGTCGTCTGCTCGCAACGGCTTTCCAAGAGACAAGACCGCCTCCGGTGCATCTGAGAGCGAAATAGTCTTCTTCAGCATCAAATGTTTCTTAAAGGCGCTAAAGTGTCGACAAATGTACCGAAATAACGAAAAGTGTCGTCATGGGTAACGAATCCACAGAGTCTGTTCTAAAATTTGGCTGATTGATAATTGCTCTGTGCGTCTCTCATTTATTTTAGAAACTTTTGGTATCCTTGTTTCTGAAATAATTGTTTAACTCTATTTATAGATTAAGAGCAACAAATGAAAACATTCATCAATAGTGAAAAAGAATTTCAATAATTGTTAGAATTTTCATATCAGGTCAAGAGTTCTTCTATTCAAACTGAATGATTTTTCTAACCTCTATCAAATCGAAACGAAATTTGAAACAATAATAAACTCTGAGATCAATCAAACAGTTCGAAAGTTTGCAAAGCAATATCATATTTTATGGCTTGAATCCTGCTCAGATAAGAAAAATACACATTTTACAATATGAGCTTAGTTGTTTCCCTCTAAATGACGTGGCGTTGTAACCTGATATACTATTTAAAAAGATTATAGATTGAAGCTTTTCACGTTTGAATGCTTCTAATTCCAGTCAATCGAGATAATCAGTACAAATTTGAATGCATTATTCAAATGGAGACCAAAATATACATTTATGTCTTTTAGCAGCAAATCATTTCTATTTTGTCAGGGCTGCAGAATTCTTTTAGGAAACAGGAAATCTGTGAACTGAGTCCCGGTAAAACATGATACAATCTTCTATTTGTGCAAATCATTACTGAAAATGGAATTTATCGTTCCTCAATATTACTTCTTCAATAAAATCAGAGGATTCATTAATTTTTTCTGCCTATGCTGACGCAGAATTAAATTATTTAGTTCCAGAAGTGGAACATCAACAATCCGTCCTGTTTGTGAGAAAAGATTTCTCAAGGTTTATGTTAATTCTAAATTGATAATGACGGCTACACAATAAACAATCCCTGCCTTATATTCCGACTGGCAGAGCACGGCCAGAGTGGCAGATTGATATATATAGAAACATTCCTTGCATGCCACTCCGACTCACAGAGCACGGCCAGAGTGGCAGATTGATATATATAGAAACATTCCCTGCATGCCACTCCGACTCACACAGCACGGTCAGAGTGGTGGACTGCTCCAATGGAGTGTGGCTGATCTCCGGATTCACGGCTCGACAAGTAAAAATTTGACCATCATCCGCCTTCTGAGGTACAAACTTGAGGGTGCCCGTCGTTAGGTTGCCGTTGTTCATCACCTGGAAAAACATAGAATTCAAATGAACACAGGAAACCACGACGCTCCTCAAATTAATTTCTCAACAAGACATGAGAGGCGTAAGGCTTAAACCCATAGCGATCCCTCGATCTCGGAGACTTCTTACGCTCGCATGCGTGAGAAATTTTCAACAGAATCCTCGTTCTCAGACAATGTATTACGAATGCTTCAGAAAAAGAAGACTGCAAGCGCATCCGCCACGGCCTGCACAGAGCTTCTATGATTATAATGCCTTCCGGCTCACCAAAACAGCCTGTATCATCGATCACATCGCTGTCGGAAGAAACGGTCATTTTTCCTTGCATTCTACGAAATGGAACTAGCAACTAGCAAAGAGGCTGAATGATGAGATACCATTCGTTGCGGCACAGAGTATCCCATTGTTTTAAGCTGTTGCTTGAAATATCACTATTCATGAGAGGCAACGATGAAGATTTGCATGATGGGCTCTGTCTGTCCCGATAGCGGAAGCGTACACTGATATTGCCTCTCAAATGTAAAAAAAACATTTGATGTACCCGTGTCTTAGACGCTAATTTGATTTTTCAATAGCAACCAAGCTGTGTAACTCGTGCTTAGTAATAACTCTGAATAATGTTGAGCCTCAATAGTGAACATAATTGATTAGTAATTCGACCTCAATATCTTTCAAGAGATGAATATTTCGTTGTATTAGAAAAACCTTCATTCTATACGGAGTTGCTTACTTCATTTCATACCGATTTGTTTACTTTGTCAAAGTGTACTTAGTTTTTGGACTGGCATCTGCTACTTACGTTTTTTGAAAGTTTTTAGGGAAAGTGGAAAAAGATTAGCTTAGTGATTCAATATATGATGTGTGAATATGTGGATATTTTCGAAAATTGATCATGTTTCTTATGGAAAAGATTTCAATTTTTGTCGTATGTAGAGTATATACTTAGCGTGCGTGCAGAATTTTCTTGCGGGAAGGAGGTCACAAATATAAAACCGTTCTAGTTCCACAAATGATTCCAACAACACTTTGGTAATGGTCACCATAAGTCATGCTCTTCGTTAAAAAACTCAAAACGCTATAGCGTTTCGCATTTTCGACACAATTTGTACATTTCTTTCAAATCTTCACAATAACAACCAGGAGCTCATATTTGATGACAGTGGTCACCCATTAATGTCATCACTCCATTAGAGCGACGGCAAAAATTTCTCTGTCTGCCCAACGGAGAGCGGGTGAGCAAATGGACAAACTCAGTTCAATTTTACAGTTGAAATTCACGTGATTATCCTGGTCGAGCATCGTACATCACATGGACACTCAGAAATGCATGTGGAGAGCATCGGTAACTTTACGAAATCCATAAGAACGATAACACAAAACTAGAATTTGAGATATTGAAACTTGAGATGATAACAACAGAGAGAAGAAGAGCTGCGTCAATTGAAGTACGAGGGGTTGATGCATCTCCCGCAACAAGTTAAGGAAAGATTTGCTTATTTGAGAGAACGTGCGGGCTACAAAAAACATCCGAAAAACTGACCATGAACTAATTGGATCATGTGAGTCCAATATTGACGTCACAGGACTCAGTCTTGCACTCTCAAGAGGAGTAATTTAAATCAATTTAAAAGAGTAATTCATCCTGGTCAAATACATACATAGTTCATGCGAGAGTCAACTGCTTGGTCTCTGCCATCTAGAGAATGAATACTATGTGATCGTATATTAGATTCCACAGCTAATTAGAATTCCATTCCATCTAATTAGCCGCTGATTCAGGACCCTGAAGCTTGAATTTTCCCGATAGGAGAAGTTTTTTCGACGCTTGTGATGAATTTTTTCTCTTCTGCCTTTTGGGAATATCCCGTGTTTTTAATACGTGATTGAAATACAAGAATTCAACCCCCTTCTTTTTCGCGGCGGAATTATTTCCGCATCTAATAATAACGTGTTTTATTTCAAATGTTGCGGAATGGGTTTCAACATTTTAATAAATTTCGTACAATTCGCTGTTCGGAGTGACTGAGGTCATCACTATTGTGCAAATGACATGCGAGGTATCATTCATGCATAGAAGTGGTTTCTCAGTAATGCTGAAATCTACCTCCCAAGCAACGTCGCTCATCCACGAAACCAAGTAGACTTATCGTAAGAAGAATTTTAATCAATGTACAAATTGAAATTATCTTAAGCAAGTTCATAACTCACAAGTTGCTTCCAAAGTATTGTTAATCCTTTTCCATTTTTTTTAAAGTTGATCGTTTGGATAAGTCCACTACATACAACCACAACTACTCGAGAACAGTTTGAATCGTAGAGGCTTCAGTAGATCAGGTTTCAACAGAAGAAAAAAATTGTCTGCCCTCTCAGTGCCAAATTGTGGGCATTCAAGGATGGAAGTGAAATTAATGTGCTGCTAGTACAAGCTAACACGAACTAGTGGGCTTAAAGCTCTAATTAGTACAACTTACTTTTGAATTAACACGTGCATGCGATAAGGAAAATTCTCTAACGTAAAAAATAATCGTTCAACGATAATTTTCTGAGCTCTCACTACAGTGGGAGTTAAGCAATCAATAATAACGGGTTGTTCGTCGCGAATTATTTCCTACGATGCGAAAGCAGAGGGTTGTGTACAAATACATGATTCATTAGAGAAACTATTCGTACAAGAATATTTTGAGTCATTGCAGTCAAACCTTAACACGAATGTGGTGTGGCAGTGGGTAAAGTGCTCGTTAGAAAGGTTGAGTGTTTTTATGGCATTGCCTATTGTGGAACGCCTAATTGGCGTTCCACAATTGGCGTACACTCGAGGGTCTAGGTGTCAAACTACTGAACTTCGTTTTTGAATAAACTTTAGTCGGAAGTTGAGCTGTATGGAATTTTTTACTTCTCGAGTAAGGATAAAATTTGAAAGAGTAATTTATTTTACGTCGTGGTTGAATATACAATATCTGCGATTTCATGTATGCTACTTAATAGGCCCTCAATTTGCCCAAATTCTCTCATAGGTGCTATCTTCATCTGGAAAGCATAGCCAGCGGACAAAGTGCTCAGACTCGAGTCCTGCTGGAGAATGACTTTCCCACATTCCTCGCTTTTTCTACCTTCAAGTTTTTTCGCTGGACAGCGAAGTTTCTTAGCGTTTTCTTGTACCTATACCTACAATTATTAAGGGAAAAACATACATGGTCCAGCGCTGAGTGTGTTTGAAACTATGATCGACTGACATTCCACTTTTTGTGACGCGTGTTGTCGCTGTTGCTTGAAAGAACTATTTTATCTTCTAAAGGATGTACTGGCAACGTCCTTTTATATTCGTAGATTGAGTATGCACAAAATTACTGCCCGCCTCGAAACAGGTAACTAATGAAATGCTGTATTTTCAACAACGTTAGTGAAACCAGTACAACAGCTCAAATAGTACAAGTACTCAAATTTATGGATTAATATTACACTTGAATACAACGTTCTATAGTGCCGATGATGAATATCATTTCCATATTCATCATCGGCAACGTTGATTAAAAGCTTTCTCAGGATGAAACTCGGATTGGTTGAAGCATCTGGCGATTCTTCTATTGAGATTTCTTAGATTCAGTGTCTCTAGCAAGCCCTTTCTTGAAAATTTGACTATCACATATGAAGAAATCAGGTGTCTTCCTTTTTTTCAAATTTGAAATGTTTTACAATTCTACATAAAGAGGGTCAATGAGCCCTAAAACCAGGTTTGATCGAACGAATCTGGGCTGGTGCTACAAGAAGGAACCTAAAACACGCACCAATTAGGTATTTAAGTGACTTCAAAGAAGTTTTCTTCGGAAACCTTTCATTTGATCCAGCTTTCCATTGATGGACGGATTCCTCGAATTGGTTTTCTGAGATAACCATGAGCGACTGCCTAGACTCATTCATTTAGATTTCTTGGACGTTAGGAATTTCTTTTATGCAGGATTTGATTTTTGAAAGAGGGAAATTGACGCACGGAACGAGAGCTGTTGAATACGGTACCAGATGAATCAGTTGAAAATTGTGATTAGCCAAAAACTATCACTGAGCTTCACTGAGTAGACGGGGGCGTTTTAGGTTTGTTTGGCGCAATTCATACTTGAAGGACGCTGACAAATTTGCCCTGTGCGAAGGATAGAATCGCACATACGCTGCATAATGTCCCAATGGGGCTAGTTGTCTGCTGTATAATTTAGTTTCCCATCTCATGAACAGCTGTAATATTTTGCTCAGCTCCGCTGATTGCTCATGCAAGCGTTCGTCACTGTTGACGTCTTTTCGGCCATCTCATCACCGACTCGATCTCATGCACTCCCGTGTACAACTCAAGGGCTCCTCTCTTTCACTTAATAACAGACATCTTTCAAGGACCTCGGAAGTTGTTCTCAGATAGCTTATTGGAAAATTTGATCCAGATTTCCAATTTTCTTTGCCATGGCGATTTCGACGATGTTACGCTTCATACATTCCATCCGATCGCAACCACAAAGAGCTGAAGGAATTCAGAACGTTAAAACTTAACACACATGGTAGCATACAATTGATTTACTGTGTACCCCGGACCTTCGTTTCTATGGCAAAAATTTAGACTCATATTGGTCAAATTTCATGGCATGCGTTTTGAAGAATATGCCATTATCAGTTAAAGCTAGAAAAATTACGCGAGCACGCTTTGTGGAAACGAGTAAATAAATTGGAACACTTTTAGAATGTAAGCGTAAAATACTATTAAACGTAGACTAAAATAACTCCGAAATAACATGGACGAGAGAATTTCAAGTAAACACCTAACGAAAGAATATAAGGCCATCTCGGATGACTACGAAATTCTCTGGAATCACTGGAGCATTGTAGCGCCATGACCTGCATGTTGAAAGCACGATGAGTCGTAAGACGTTAGATCAGTTCTAGCAAAACAACTGCTCTTTCTTTTTATTCACTTCTTCTAACACGCTCTATTTGCCTCTTACGCCACAAATATTTTCTGTGCTAATTGATACAACTCTAGTTGATACTGGAGTATTCGGAGTAAGGCGGTTGTTTGCCGGAACTGATCTAGCGCTCTATGCGGAGGACAAGAGTAGAGCGGCTGTTTTGCCGGAATTGATCTAGCGCTCAACCCAGAGAACGACTGACGCACCAAAGTAACACGAAGAATTAGCGCGACACAGACATAACGTGAAACTGGCATATTCGGTCCGTGAAGGAATCGTTACGAGTACTTGAAGTGTGTTATTGATGTCAATGACAAAACATTTTTGTCCCATACTATTTTGGGGGCTGCGTCCAATCGGCCGACTGAAGTTATGGCGTCTATAATTACTTAGTAGCGTAATAACTACTCCATTAACGTTCCGTAGTTTTAAATATTAATAATAATTTGCCATCCAATAAAAAAATTGCTGATCCCCCGAGAGCTAGGAAAGTTTGAAGCCTCCCTTAGAATTACAATACACTAGAACGTTGCCATCCATCGTCTCCTATTTTCACTGAATCGCACAACGTCATTTTTAAAATAGAATTTTGTTCTCGTGTACTAGTATGGCTGAAATATTTGATGTATATGGCAATATTGACAACGGCAATTGACTGTGGGGAAAAGATATATTTTCTCCACACCGTAGCCTAAAAAATTTTCTGATCCTATGGTTGAGGAAAGATAGCCAAATTAAAATTGTTTATGTCTGCTTTTGAAGAACAATTGCTGAGCCAAAAATTTTACATGGGTGCTGTTGAAGAATAATGGCAAAATGATATGTTTTTGCACGTGCTGCTGAATAATAAAAACCAAATTGTAAATTTTCTGTCATCTGACTGAAGAATTAACACCAATTAAAAAATTCTCTGCGTGCGAAAACGATTTTTATATTAATACCAGACTTAAAAAGCGAGACCATAAGGCTGCGCACAAAGCAGCACATTCGTTTCGNATTTTCAAACGGCGGAGGGAAACGGCCTCATTCAACAGCTCGCCGATCTGCGAAGGTACATACATCATGCACACAAAGCGGCGGCACCCCAGTGTGGCCTAGGCGGGAAGGCGGAAACATCTCTAAGAACATCTAGGTACAAGTAAGTGCTCTTGAAGAATAAATAGCCAGGTTATAAATTTCCTCTGAGTACTGTTGAAATATAATAGCCAAATAATAAATTTTCTGTGCGTAGTTTAAAAATAACGACTAAATTATAAATTCAGACAAAGGATGACGCGGCGTTCGCTGCTTGACGCAGAACCCCAGCAGACATTCCCACTTTGGAAACGCATTGAAGAAACTATGATCAGTCCTATAACCACGTCACTATAGCCATACTACCATACCCCCCGCACCA
>VOMN01033622.1:0-26063 GCA_014899125.1 Orchestia grillus | reverse complement strand
CCTTGCAGCTTATTCGGGCCCACATGTGGTATATATCCTGATCCCGCTTCTTCGGCATTCCTCATTTGATTGTAAACCTGTATCTGATGTAAATTACATGTTTCCAAATGTATCCAAGTTTTAAAAAATTATCCCGCAATGAGTAGTTTTACTAATTCCCTTACCATAAGCATTGCACGTTTTCTCAATGTTGCCTCCCTTAAATATCTTGTGAACTGTTGGCATTGAAAAATTATGCTTCAGTATTTTTTTAAGTTAATATCATTCTCACGCTAGGCTGGATTTAAAAGAGGGCATATCCTGAGCTAAGGAAAGTACTTGCAAAGCTTTTAGACCGAGCAGGTGCTGCTGCACTCGAGCACAGCACACGAGCACAGCACACGAGTACAAAACACAAGCACAAGATACGAGCACAACACACGATCACAACACACGAGCACAATACACGAACACGACACACGATCATAATACACGAGCACAACACACGAGCAAATACACGAACACAGCACACTAGCACAGCACACGAGCACAGCACACGAGCACAACACACGAGCACAGCAGACGAGCACAGCACACTAGCACAACAGTCGAGCGCAGGTCGGCCGACCAGTCCACAAAGCGCTCCCTCGGCGTACCGCTCCTGCAGAAGTCGGCAGCTCCTGGTTTTGGAATATTTTCTATACAGAAAGCATAAAATGACCTAAGGCTAGAGCTCTTTAGGTAAAGACCGTAGGACTCAGGAGAGAGAAAAATAATTCATCTATCCTTGAATAAATATTCAAACTCTTTCTACTTTTATTTTTCCATTCTACTCTACTTTTTATCACACCTTAGGCGAGAAACTTGGTGTTGAATTCTTGCTACCTCTCAATGCTAGCGCCGCGTGTGCTTGCATGCAGCCTGGGACTGAAAATAGATATCAATTACTTGTTAACAATTGGTAAAGAATATTTTCCGACGCTGAATTCAACATGGACACTTGAATGCAGAGGACAGTGCATTTAACTGTGCCATAAAATAAGGGCTAGCGACGTCCCAGAGTCTTAATACTTTAAAACAAACTCAGGCTCCTTTCAAGTTTGTTCAACTGTAGGGCGCTGGCGCTGAAAGCGAGAAACATTTGGACTCGACATTTTAATTGGCCAATTACACAACTTCCCTCGACTGCAGACCTGACGACTTGGATCCATTCCAAGACAGCGTATCTTCAAATAAAATTAAATTCACAAATTACTTGAAAATTTACTGAGGACTGCTCCCGAAGGTATATCCAATTACTAGGCAAGAGTCGATGAACGTCATTTCCTGACTGGAAGTACAAACAGCTGCAGCAAGTTCGGAAGCTCAATGGAACATAAAGGGGTGGAGTTGAGCTCAGTTATTCAGCTGTGCTTGTTCTCACTCGTGATTTCAATTATCGCATGCCTTACTATTTAGATGCAACAGTGCAATGCATCTGGGAGTTATTGAAACCCATGTGTATATAATGTATGCATCTATGTGTATAGAACTCGTTTTAATCTGACATAGTGGAATGACGCCATCATCATTATTCCTCTATATACAATAGACTCAATGAAATTTTTACCATGGTAAAAAATTCAATCGCGTGATAAGAGTTCAGGTAGAACAGTCGTCAGTAAAATCAGCTGAAATTTTAAAGAATAGATGTCCAAATCAAAGTTAAGCATTCTTAACATGATAGCTTACCCCTGAAGTAAGTGAGAGAAATTCCTGGGCACATCATGTACTTCGATGTTCAAGGCGCTCAAACGTTGCCGCCAAATCTTCAAAAAAACGCACAGCTTATTAGAAATTACTCACTTTTCAACGTCCGCGCGTTTAAAGCTTTAATTTATTGCACCACAAAGAGTAAGGAAAAAATGTTCTTTTATTGTTTAGACGATGACCTAGAATGATTAGGCAAATACCTTAGAATGCAAGTAGGATTTAAATAAAACATTTATATTGAGGAATCGCACCGCTCATCTAGTTTTTAATACCCTCAATGTGTTAGAACGTAAAGTACCATCCAAAGCTAAGGAACAATGATCAAAACTATAAAATTTAAAAAATAAGTGCTGAATTCGCCAAAAGTTTTTAATTAATGCAAATGTCTGCGGTACCCAAATTTTGAGCAAATTTTCCCGTCACTTGAAAACCCACAATAAAGTTAATGAAACTTTTTTATATCTGATTAACCAATATAAGGAACAAAACGATTTTTTTAGAAAACACGAATGTAAAACACAAACGGCTGTGTTCAACCTTTCATACTGCGACCCTTACTTTCAATCACTGCTGCTCATCTACGTCCTCAGGATTTCCTCAAATCCCGACACTCGCTAGTCGTAATCTTCGCTCACTCTTGCAATTTCAACCACGAACTTCCAACATTTACTGTATCTCTAGTCACGAGATTTTCTCCTAGAATCTTCCAAAAGTTTCCGATGGGATTCATGTCCGGACTATGCGCAGGAGAGTCTATAACCACCATGCTTTATTCCTCTAAGTAATACGTAGCCACCTTTAATTTATTATAGGGCATAAATACAGGATTTTTAATTCCTAAATTCTGCAACGCATTTCGTTTGAGCGATAGAGCGCACAAGAGGTAACGTGATCTTCCCTGATATGTAACATGTAGAAGAACACTATCAAGCTGCACACACCAAATTTCAAGGTGTTCTTCACGCACATACATTTCAACCTTTGACCAATTCTACTTCATACAAGCTGTTGACCATCACTTTTAAATATATCGAATTAACATCAATCTCTGGAAAACATCTTGTTCCAGTTTGCTTCTGTCCAGTTGCCGTGTTTGTACTCATACGAGTGTGTCAATCTTGGTGCCTCCTGTCTGGTTCTTTTAACTAATTAGTAGTTTTTCTGAGACGGTCATTCATTGAGGACTATTTCACGCAATCTTTTGTACACAGTTCACCATGAAGCATCGATGGCATCTTCAATTATTTGAAAAATGTCGACTGCATTTAGGAAACGGCCTCCGAGTGCCAGGCATACCGTAACCCTGACCTCTCCTGCTGCAGTTTTCCTGCGTCTACCCGGCTTAGTTTGCCTACAAGTTTCATTATAAGGTTTCAGAATTCGGCTCATAATTTTAGAACGATGAATCTCTTTAGCAATTTGATCAATTGTACAATTTTCATTCAGAGATTTACCATTTCTAATTTTACAGCTCACTTCGACGTTTCACTTCGATCTACTTTTCGACGTTTTGCTATAATTACAAATGCTGCGGTGATTATCAGTGATCTTTATCCTCTCTATCTTTAATCTCTTAATTATAAGAAAGCACGATGTTTTGTAGTTTCATCTTTATTTTTATTTTCGTTCCTTAATTTCGTACATCTATCAATAAAAAAGTTTCATAACTTGTATTATTCCTAGAAACTTAAAAACTTGTTTAAAATTTAAGTACTGTTCGCATTTATATTTCGTGAAAATGTAAAGAAAATTGAAGTCAAATTTTTATATTTTCCATTGTTAACATTTGTTCCTTAAATATGGATGGGAATGTACTTACGCAACTTCAGATAGTTATAGACCGGCGGGTGTGCATTCTCATATGATGTCTGCTCATATGTTCGCATCCAAACGTAATCAGGTAACTCCTCTCCTAGAGAAACTTAGCTGGACCCCCATACGGCAAAGGTTTCTCATTCGTAAAGCCCGATACGTTTTCTCCTCCTTACACCTCCCTCAAAGCAGAGCAAATATTATTTACTTTCTCCAACCTGAAACTGCAAACAAAAAGAAAAACAGAGAAAATGACGTATTAGTGAGCTACCGCTTATCCAACATAGGGCAAAAAGTGCCCAACATAGGGCAGAAAGTGCTGTCAATCTCAGGAGCCTTGCTGTGGAATAATCTTCATGCACGTGTAAAAAAAATTCGAGTCGCTAGAAGATTTCAAGGAAAACGTATCCCGTCATTTCGCGTCTCACGAAGAACGCATACGTGTAAACATATCTATACTTATTTCTAGCATTCTATAACTAACATTTAAGAGCTCTAACACTTCCACTCACTGCGTAGCAATANTGGCCAGTATGGGGATGATGCTACATATGGTGGCCAGTATGGGGATGATGCTACAGTTTAGTGATGCTGATTATTATCACGTAATATTTCCGCTTAGATGTCGATATTGGTAAATATTTCACGATTACGGATGCAAGTTCGGCAGGTAAACTTTTGATGTTCTCTGAATGTTAGTTTATGAACGCCACGATCCTCAATATTTCAATGCTTCAACATTCAACTGAATGTTCATCGGTTTATTGTCTTTACAATTTNTATTTAATCCAACGCGCTGATCACCACTTACGCGCTCAGCGATAGACTAGTGAACTAAGAATCACAACGGAAGACTCAACGTGACATCCACACCTATTTTTAAATTCGTAGTCCTAATGATGCAGAAAACAATGTGATCCACACCTGTATGAGACAGATTTTCGCAATCAACAATTTTTATTGTTTTATCTTTTCACTTTGTAGAATTAGGAATAGATTCGAATTTTGTTATAAATATTCAGTTAACCGTATGGGTAAAAAAATCTAGATTACAAAATGCCTTCTTTGCACTGTAATTACTATACTAAGAGATACTATCACGCTTCACTTTTCGTGCTTAGGAGCAAATTTTGAATCACGATCCGAAGTTTTAACGCGACTTCCACACGTAATATCAAGATTGTAATAATGCAAATTCCAATTAGAAGTTGCATCGAGACTTTCATGTTTTAATTTTAAGGCTTTAACTTTACTAATTGAAAAAGCGAAAGGTATATACTTTGTATTTAACTGATTTCTGAATAAACTATTTTTCTTTCTTTCGATTACTGCAGGAAAAATCATTAAAAAGGAAACCATCATCTTCGTAGTCGGAAGCACCAATTTTCTTTGCGTGTGCGCGGCTCCCAACTGCAAGGAGGTGCTGCCGTTCTCCAGGTCTCGTTATCTTGTTCAGTCGTGGGAATATTTTAACGTTTGAAATTATATCACCTGTGTCGTTTTCCCTCTAAACTGCCACTAGCTTCGAGCCTTAATTTAGAGAAATATACTCTGTTTCAGCCCTCTGTTCATAGCAGGAACGGATAACTGCCTAAAAACGCAGATATTGTTAGATACGTAACTATAATAAGAAAAAACAGGGTGTTCAAAAACTAGTGGTACAAACTTTGACAGCAGATATAAAACCCAAAGGAACAACGGTTTCGTGAATCACTCAAAAGCGGAACATTATTAGGGTTTGAGAAATCGAAACCTAGAGGTGTATATAGACTGCACTTTTCCCTAAAAAAGGGATGGGACGCTTTTAGCCTGTACCACGGCCAGTTAGGTCTCCAAATTTGACACATTTAAACTTCTATTTCTAGAACCATGAATTGTTAAATGTATGAAACCCCAGCGGAAACAGAAATGGATCTTGTTGAAAACATAGTTGACGCTGCAGGACTCATTGTGGATTATGCACGAATGTTTTATCATGTCCGGGAATTGTATCTGCGTAGGTACTACACCTCCATTGACTTAGCGGACGGACGTTTTGATCGCTTCTTTTATTTTCATTCCATAAAAAAGTTCACGTAATCATGCGCTTTTTCAATCACCTACCACTCCAGGAGCTACCCCCTCCCCTCCATAGTTAGACAGACCCTACTCAGCTTTGTGATTCGATATATCGAAAACGATTAATGTTTGGATTTTTACTTATTCATGAAAAAGTTTTTCTTTTCGGTTTCGTATCTACTGTCAAATCCTGTTCCGAATTTTTGAGCGCTCTGAATAAAGCAGACGTAGCGAGTTTACAAGGACTGAATACAACACACCTGCACAAGCATATGTAGTGCAAATCATATGGTGGAACTCATATGCACACGAAACTCTCTGCATGCAATACCATTCTGCACGCGACACTACACTGCATGTAGCGCAACTCTGCACGCAACACTACACTGCATACAATGCCGCTCTGCACGCAACACTACACTGCATGGAGACCACTCTGCATGTAACACCACAATGCATGCAACCCAACTCTGCACGCAACACTACACTGCTTGCAGCACCAGTCAGCACGTAACATCACTCTGCATGCAACACTACACTGCACGCAACATTACTTTGCACGGAACACCACACGGCATATATTATCACCTCACATAAAGGGTCACAAAAGAAAACAGGAAAACTGCTTCATTAAAGAATCTCCACCTCACCTTGAAAGCTTGTTGTGCCCACGTTCGTCACAGTATCACTGACGAACACTCCGCACAGCTGGTAGTTGTTGTGGCTTGGCAAGAAGGAGCTGAGCACGCAGAGGTCGTTAGTGCACGAGTGCACTGCACTCATAGAGCCATCGCCTCCCTCGACGCTACTCAGCAGCTCCGACAGAACATTCCCCTCTGGAACCCCGTGTTCTATGGAGATAGTACCACCCTCGGCCATGTACTCAAGGTACTTAACGGAGAATGGGCCTGCTCAAAGAAAGAAGGATGTTCGTGGAATTGATGGGGTCAATCCGAGACTCAGTCTCAGAAACATTGCCAGAGGCAGTCGTGTTATCCAGTTTATCCAACTGCTTTAAGTAACTGTGTTCAGCACTTTAGGTAATGCATCAAGATTTTACTTGTTAGGGAAACTTACAAATTGATAATCTATATCAGTGCAGTTCTGGTCTCAAGTGATTTTTCTACGTGTAGTATTCGCTTGTTCTTAGATCACAGTTGGTAGGTTTAATTAGGTTCTTTGATTTCAGCTACGGCAGCTGAACTGTTTACGACTCTTACATCCTCAAGATATGGAATAATAATAAACTTACTTATAAATGAATTCTTTTTTCTTCGGTGTGAAACCCTCGCAAGCAGTCTCTTTAAATTCCTCGTGGCGACGAGACGAAAGCCCCGTTGTGACAAGACGAAAGCCCAGTGGTGACGAGACAAAAGCCCAGTTGTGACAAGACGAAAGCCCTATTGCGACAAGACGGAAGCCCCGTAGTGACAAGACGAAAGCCCCGTTGTGACGAAACGAAAACCTTATTGTGGCGAGACGGAAGCCCCGTTCTGACAAAACGAAAGCCTAGTAGAGACAAGACGAAATCCCCGTTGTGACGAGACGAGAGCCCCGTTGTGACAAGACGAAAGCCCCGTTGTGACAAGACGAAAGCCCCGTTGCGACAAGACAGAAGCCCCGTTGTGACAAGACGAAAGCCCAGTTGTGACAAGACGAAACCTCGTTCTATTCTCAACCGCTCCCACGCACGTCTTGGCACAATTTAGGCCATTGTTCATTTTATTTTTCTCCCAGCATCAACTTGTTCAACATTAAAGAAACTACGAGCCATCATGGAGTGTTACATACTGTATATTCCTCACTAGGTGTTTTTACCTCTGAAGATGTTTAATGACGTTGTAAGCTCGCATTATTTGCAAAGTTTTACAGCCATAATTAAGGAAGAAATGCTGGAGTGTAATCAACTTGAAAATGCATTGATAGAAAATGAAAATTTGTGGTGATTACATTTTCCTTTCGTGCTTCCCTCATGACCTTCCGTGCCTCCCACATGACCCTCCGTGCCTCCCTCATGACCTTCCGTGCCTCCCACATGACCCTCCGTGCCTCCCACATGACCCTCCGAGCCTACCGCATGACCCCTCCGAGCCTACCACATGACCCTCCGAGCCTCCCACATGACCCCTCCGAGCCTCCCACATGACCCTCCGAGCCTCCCACATGACCCTCAACGAAGAATTTCATGAAAATATTTAGTTCATTTGTGACAAATTTTCATTTCATAATATTTAGAGGAGTTTATTCAATTTAACACAACAAGGTAATAATTGCAGGTGTCTTGCTGATGAACTGAATTTTTCGTCGAGAGTTGAGCGTTACAGAAAAGGATTTAAACATTCAATAAACTAACCTGCAAACATCAACTCAGTTTCCTTCCCGACATTGCAAAATTTGACCGCTCCGGCAACTCAGATTTCCCCTATCAGGTTCAACACAAGATTCTTCCGAGGGCATGAGCTCACAATTACTTCAGTGCCAGTGTGTGTTGCTGACCAATGTCAGTTGAGAGATTCTTACAAGCTCTTACAGTGCTGAACAAATCAAGTGGATATGCACAACTCCAATTGCACTTGGATTACCCATGTCTGTCGTGTGTCAATTAGGAACATTTACCCACCAGCGTCAACAGCCACAGCGCTCGGCACGTTCGTCGTGCAGACTTCGAAGTTTGCATTGCTTGTATCTAAGCCAGACAAGCAGACGACACCGTCTACACTGTCAACGTAGCACACAGGCGAATCTGGTGAGTAACCAGAACCTTGCAGGCAGTTGGAAGGCGCCTCGACTGTTAAATCCAGGGTGAGGCGGCCCAGCTGTGTCCATTCGCAGTCTATTATCTCGGACATCGTGACTGGAAGTGAGGAGAAATATCAATTTAATTCAAAGAGCTATTAAAATTGTTGTTTAGTACATTAAGTGATTTGAATTTCTTACGAAAATATTACGAGTGATTGGGTGTTTTATTCACTTACTAGTCTCGTGGCAAGCCAAAAACTACTTGACTTACTGCACTCAAGCTGCTGTCCCTACTGATCACTCTCCTGAGCCCCTCGCTAGCAAAATTTAGGCCACTTCAAACATTCTCTGAAAGAATGCCATGCGGTATTCTGTGATCCGAAATTCCGACGTGGTCAGACCTGGATTCCTCCAAAACATTTAGCCCGCCGTAATGCGACGCTCGGATGAGCATCCTATTCCTCGAGGAATGGCTTTCGAGGTAATTGAGAAAGATCGGGCACAACCACAGAGCAACACAATTGTGCAGGACAAGAGGCATTAATTGTGGCCTCCGTGCCGTCTAAATTATAACGCTAGTCTCAGTCACGTCACCCAAATTACAAATCATGTTAGCTACCTCCTTCTTCAAGTTCAATGTGATAGAATAGAAGAATCTCAGACTTCTTTCCAGCCCTACCGAAGCCCGAACATGAGCGTGATTACTTTCCTGATGCTGACCGAGGCAAATTACTTGAAAAATGTTTCTCTTTCCTGCCGAGCTCTGTAAACCTAAGGATCTTTTCCTTAGGTTAGGAACTCTAATGAAACTAACGCCCCCAAAACACAACTTCGACAGTAAGTCATAAATATTCCTCATCGTTCACTTTGAAATCAACTATACATAACCAAACCATGTTAACCAAGATACTGCCATATCGTATCCTGTCAATTAAAACATTTAATTTCCTTCAGATTATATTCATTTATGATACGATATTCAGTATCGTAACTACGACACGGACGAATATTAGCGCGGCTGGTTCAGAGGAACGCTAATTTCGTCCGATATTCAGAGTGTACAAAGTTATAGCAGTACCGGTTTTACAGGCTTCTCAGTGAAAAAAGCTGCCAAAATAAAATTTTAATTTATGAAATTTGGGGTAGAGGATGGCTAAACAATGACGAAAAATATTTATTCAAAGTAGAACCACCTCCGTTGATTAGTGTGAAGAAAGACCGTCATTTGAAGGCAGATGACCCTTGCCGAAATAGCGGGACAAATGATGTTACATTCTTAAAATGCCCTCTTATTTACGGTTACTTTGAACTGGAATAATGTTTTATTCAGTATCTCTGTTACGGACAGCTTTATCTGACAGTCTCTCAATCAGTTTAGGAATACGGACCCGGGAATTTTCTCTAATCTAAATCCTAAAGAGCGTGACAGAAAGACGGACCAATCAACCAAGCAAGCAACAACTGTGTATTAGTATATAGTGGAATGCGTGCCTATTACGTAGAACTGAATTTAGTCGTATAAAATACTGAAAGTGTGACACCAAAGATGCAAAAAAATAGATAAAGGCAAACGCGACGGTCATTTTTAGTATTAGACTAGACTACTCGCGGCATGTTGGGTCACTATTTTAAAATGCTGTATGAGCATCTAATAATTCTTCTTTAATTCCTAACAAACATCCAATGCCAAAGAAAAAAATCATTCACTTTAGTCCCAATGAACCTTAATCATAAAACGATGAAAAACCTCTTATTTCATTACTGAGAGATGAATTTCGAATTTCTGCCCTTTTTAATTGAAGAAGGCTAAGTTGTCAAAAATAAATCATCCAAGGAGCTTTACCAAAGGTTGTATTCAAACTCAGCGAGCATCCCGAGGTTACGGACTGATTGATTCTGCACGGAATCATACGGATTAATTACGGACTGATTCACACGGTATGTGTAATCGACAGCGACCGTGTGAATGCAACACCGGCCACCTGGGCGGTGACCGTTAATAGGTTAAATTGCACAAGTAAAACGCAATCAACCTGACCGCCATATTTCTGCGGCTCGTTCCCTTACCCATGAACTGTTAAAATATTTGAGCGAAATCATCAACCCTCTCACAAAAAAGCCACTAGGATATGATGAATACCTAAATGTTGAAAACTTATCCTGAAACTTCCATTATGCCCACGGAATATATTTTTGTTTCGTTTAACATTAAAACTCAGTTCACTTCAGTCACGCAAGAACTGGCCACACGAGTGAGCACGTAAAATTATTCGCCAGCAACGAAGATTAGGAGCATTTTATTATCCTCTCACGAGCTATCATGAAGTTCAGTGATTTATGTCCAAAGTCTACAATTTTCTAATAAAATAATAGAGCGTATAAATAAATCTAGGGCACCCCAATCGAAACAGTGTGTTAGTCGTCATCGCAGAAGCATCTATGTAAAACATTAAAGAACCACTTTTCCGCAATTCCCTCTATCCAGTAATTTAGAAGAGATATGTAGATGACATTCTTATCGTTCATTATTCGTAAGACTTATCTGGCAAGTTTTCATGAATTCTTAAATATTATCAACGAGAACATGAAATTCACTTATGCAGAAGAATAAAATGGGGCAAACTATTTCCTGGACCTAAACATTAGGTGCGATAAAGACCGTACTTTTAATTTCTAAATTTACCATAAGCTGGCCAACACTGACACATTCTCAGACTTCTACTCAAGTCACCCTGCCTGTCGAAAGAAGTGCCATCACCTCCCTCGTAAATACAGCCTTCGACTTCTGCGTCAAAAGTCAACTATAGATACTGAACTGGAAAACATAAAATCGTATTTGAACGGAAATGGCTACCTTTAAAAGTGCATTTACTGAGAATTTAAAAGCATCGTAGAAACTTCCTAGTCAGAAATATCCGAGACTGACCAAATCAAAACACGAGATTCTCGAACGCTCCTCGAACAAAGAGTATCAGAAAGAATAAATAGGATACTAAGGCCCATAATATACACCTGGTGAAAAAATTAGCTAATACGATTGGCTCGAAAGTTTATCCTACGAAAGATAAGATGAGGTAACGCGAACTGACCGATGATGTGTGCGAATTGTAATGTTGTGATTGTGAAAGAGCATAGCAGGTAAAACTCGTAGAAATATCCAAACCAGAATGAACAAATGAAAGGCAAATATACAAAGGAAACGAATAATTTCTTGAGTCTTTCAACATGTCCATCAGACAAGTCACACTATCAACTGGCATAATTTCAAAATTTTATCCCAGTAAAATTGAACAAAAGAAATAATATTTTATTGGGGGTGTTTTGAGCGATAATTATACAATTGAACATTTTTGAAGTTTCCAAACGAATCATCAGTTCCTCACTATGAAATTATTTCTATTGAACCCACTAATAATATACGCAATGAATACAACTAAACATTATTGCCCGTTCTTTAAACACAAATTTACCGTACAGAACTCTCATCCTTGAAAAGTTTTCTACCTTGAAAATGACTTCCGTGCGGAGAGTCGAAAGCTCGGTAAGAATATAAAAATCCAGAAGATGACTTTCATAAACCTATTACAAAAAGTGTGCACGGTGGAAAGGATTTATTTGTAAGCGAATCATTTTTGACAGCCTTACTGTTGGGGATTTCGTGACCCATTTGGTCACTATTTTAAAGCTCCATTTGAGCCTTTTATGAGTCTTATTTGTTCCCTAATAAATATCTTAAACCAAATAAAAAATTCATACGCTGTGTCCAAATGAAAAGTGAACATGATACATGAAAAATCCTTAATTTTATTACGGAGAGAAAAGTTTAAAATTTCTTCTAAATGTTATTACTGAAGAGTGAGTACAGTTACAAACAAACCGGGCGACATAATCAGAGTTTTAGTATTAACCTAACCTAAACTATGTAGTTATATACATCACGAATACGAGGGGGTGAACTAAACTGCCGATCCCCAGATATTAAAACTGATGTATATAGCTATATACTACATAGTTATATGCATATATTTTTAATTTGAAGTAAAAATAACACATTTTATTTTTCCAAGTACGAAGCGTTCGATGATTGCATGTATGGAACTTACGGGGTTCAGTACCTCCATCAAGGTTAAGAACCACTGTCTTAAGGAGTGTTTTTTTACTGTTTTATAATAATTGTTAATCAGTACAACTATTTTTTTAGCCCAAGCTTTCGGCTGGATTTGCCTTAACCGTCGTCAAGGAACGACGAATATTTTAACAAAATAACTTATACTCCCTGCTTGTATCTACAATACAAAAATTCATTTTTAATCTGCACAATTATATCAAGGATGGTTCATGAGAGGCAGTCAATGATCAAAGGAAAGATAATTGCGAAATTTCCAATTTCCGGGGAGCTCTTAATTTTACAATGTTCTTCTATGCTCTGAACTTATTCTACATAGTGGTAGCGTGGTGGTCCCGTAACCAACAGGACTTAGGTTCGATACTAGGCTCAGGGAGGCATTTTCACGTGATTGCGGAGTAATACCCTTGGAAAAGGAAGTTTAAACCACACATTTCTCACATCCCCCACCACACCAGGAGTTGTAAGGCATTTTACCCAACGGTAAACGTGTTGGAATTAATAAAGGTTATTTTTCGGGGATATAAACTATTTCCAGTTCACACAACTTAAACATTCTAAAAATTGAAATAATGTTTTCTACCATGAATGCTAATATGCAAGGGAGAATTAGCTTCTAGTTCGAATATTATCCGCAAGCTCATTGATGTTTTTACAAATTCCCTCCTGTCTCACCAAAACAACATGCTTAGCATAATTAGAAAATAAACTTATGAATTCGGTCAGTCCTATCTCTATTCACTCTTTTATACGTTATGAAACAAAGATATCTTTAGAGGAAATTATTTGATTTACGCGCCACCTTTACGTTAAATGACCTGAACATTCGCTGCACTCTTGCTGAGGTACCTTCAGGGCACGGAGCACTGACATGTTTTAGGTCTGGCGAGGCGTCGATGGCGACTTAAACAGTTAATTTTCAGGGTCACGTTGATTCAGGTGGCGTTATGGACAGAAATATCTTCACAGGAAATTATTTTCCTTTAGTAAATCTGCGATGTCGCTCAGTTTATCATCTTTTTTCTTCAATACAAAGCGTAGATGCGCTCTTGCATAGAGGCTTGGCTGTATCTGTAACATTGAGACAAAGTGTGGTAGCTAAAAGAGTCAAGTTATGTTCCTGTGTTGACTGATTTTCGATAGATAGAAGAGGTAAACCTGCCATCAGGCCTATGCTTAATTAAACAAGCGATCCTGTACGACATACGATCATTATTATCGTTCCTCATCGTAAACTGCATGTTATCATTGAAACGACTTAGGTGATTGGGCAAAATATCTGCCGTGGCATAGGGGTTAGCAGTTAGGAGTAGTTCAGCTCAGACTTCTTTCCACGGGATACGAGAATTTACCGAGAGATAAAAGGTACTCCGATGGGATTCCCGGGGTGAGTTATGTTCGTATTACGAAACCTTGGTCCAACACCTCGGCCCAACACCTCGGTCCAACACCTTGGTCCAACACCTCGGTCCAACACCTCGGTCCATCACCTCGGCCCAACACCTCGGCCCAACACCTCGAAACATGGGGTCCCAACACCTTGGCCCGACTCCTAGAAACATGGGGTCCCAACACCTTGGCCCGACTCCTCGGAACATGGGGTTCTAACACCTTGGTCCGACTCCTCGGAACATGGGGTCCCAACACCTTGGTCTGACACCTCGGAACACGGGATTTAGATTTGCGCCCCTCAGTGAAGTAAAATGCACCACTACACAGTCTAACTTTTTCGCCAATTCGTGGAAAAATTAACAAAACAAATGAGAAAAATACTCGGTAAACAAAAATTATAGATAATAGTTTGACGCCAATGCTAAACTGGGAAGTGTTCTTCAATTATAAAAAAATAATTATTGCACGATTGAGTCCTGGTCCCTTGATACGAGATCTATCTAGTGCGCGGCATAGCATCTAAACCTTCAGTAATTTACAGACCTGATGTATGTATGTATACACAGAAGTTCTGGTCTTCGAAACACAGGTTCAATAATTCAGAGAATTAGTGACGTAACGGTCCCTAGGTGTGACAGCTAATTGGTTTAAATTCTGTAATTCACGCGTCTCATTAATGCACAAAGTTTAATTTTCAGTAAAATTTAAACAATTTTGGAGCAGCTCGTTGTTAGTAGGACATATGTATGAGGAATTGAATTGCAAAGAAAATATTGTCTAATAGCACAAAAACAGAAAAAAATGTTAATCTGAAATCGGGATAGACAGAGGTCAATGAGCATCAAATTTCAAAATTAAACATTCAATTAAATATACTCAATATGCATGTATTATCTGAAAGGTTTTCCATCCCAAACTGTAGAATCATACATTCTTTAAACATCTAGGACTATTTCCTTCTGTAACCGTCTTCATTTTGTATCATGACCATAAAGTTTCCAGAAAACTGGACGCCAAGCAATAATCTCAGGAACTCCTATCACTGGAACAAAATTTAATTTTTGTCATGTTCCTAGGTTAAAACTAAAATTTTCAATTTTTCTAACTAAACTAACTGATCAAGGTAATGCTAGAGCTTTGTTTAGTGTGGCCATGCCAATAAATTTCCAAATTTTACATTCTTCAATAGAATACCCGCAATAAATATTATACGAGTATAATGCAGAAGTGGGGTTTCATAAGAATTAAGGGCACCTCCTATTGTTTTGCCCCGAAAAGAGTTTTGAAATAAAATACAACGTCACTCTCCAACACTCAATGAGCGACAGTCTCATTGAAGAGGTAGAGCAACAAAAAGATCTTGGTATACGAATAACTGTGGTTAGGTAGCTCTAATATGGCAAGAAGCAAGAATCGCGTTTAAAAGTATAACCACTCACTGGGGTAGGCAAAACTGACGCTCCCACTCTTCTGTTCTGTTTCGGTGCTGTCACTGACGGTGAGCTTGTAGACCGCTGCTTCTCCAGAAGGCAACGTGAACTCGGCCTCCTCAGTGAAAGTAGAACAATTTGAGTTTTCTGTGGTGGTTCCTTCGAAAGCTGAGAAGAAAAAATTACGTTATTTTGAGAGATGGAATGGAGAAACGATAGCTTCCCAAGATGTAGGGAGAGGGTTTCTCTCTCTTGAAACTCAAATGATGTTCATTTTGATTGAATTAATTTTCTCGTTATCAATTGTTTGTGCTCGTGAGGTGTGCGTGCATGAAGCGAACTGAAAGGCATATTTCCATTCCCAAATGCCTCTCAAAATGAATTTTGTTGAAATTAAGTTCGAGAAATAATTTTGGCAAACATAACATAAAAAATGAAGAACATAATGAAGAACTCACCAGAGTTAGTACAAGAATAATAATTCAGTACAAGAACTCACCAAAAAATAATTCATATCATGTAAACAGGAAAAAAAATGAATTTGTCACTACTTGATATTCGTAGAAGCCTGTGTTCACTCTCAGTAATAAATTTATTTGCATGATCTATGCGAAACTTGAAAAGTTACAGAATCGAAGAAGCATATCAGCCTGGAAGAAAAAATGAAAAGTTGGCCAAACTTGAATGCTATCTCTCTTCCAAATTAATTGCACTAAACTGAGGCAAAACCATTAGCAAATTGCTAAAATTGGCAAGTTGAAGCAGGAGTCTGGTTTAATTAATCATCATAGCTAAAAATTGCGAAGTAGGAAGGCAATGAATAGGATTTCTCAATTGTCCCTTTCCCCCCTAAGAACTCATTCCTTCCATCACCAAAAAAATGCTTATTTGTGGGGTGCGACTGAGGAGATCAGCCATTACTTAGAATTGTTGAAATCAATCCCGCGCAGGAGATCAGTCAGACTAAGCTCATCCCTCCCACGTCATCCGCGGTATCAATTTCAGGGTTGATTCCTCAGTCATGCGTCACTGATAAGAGTTTTTGATGGCTGAAGAAGTCCCCCGTCATGAAGCGAAAAGTGTAGAAAAGTATCGTACATCCGTATTCTTTATTTCGAAACGGTTGTTCGCTATAGGTTTACCGCAAACAGGAGCTAATCTTTATCAATTTATTCTGCTTGAGCTTTTGACAAGCTTTCGAATTTCTCAATCGCCGTCTAGGCAAAGCTACGGGAAAATGATTTAAGATAGGGCTGGCTGGACGAATGCAGTGAAAAATTATTTTTTCATTATATTTGGTTCAGGAAGTTAACTGGCTGCTAAAGTGCGTTTAAATGAACTTTGGTTCATTTTTCGTGCTGAAAATGAAACTTAATCTTAGTAGTCTTGAGAACCTCAAAATAGTTTTAAGTTTTATTGAATTAATCTCTTAAGAATGTGTGATTACATTGAGGCTTTTATTCGGCAAATAGCGGAATGATAAAACAAGTGCTAGCAGTTAATAGGATTATAAAACATTAAAAATGAAATGAAAAAAATCATTGCATTTTAATTATTCAATTATGCCCTAGTCTTATCAGATTATAAATCCAAATTCATCATTACACCCATGTATCAACTGAACTCGCTTCCACAACACTCAGAATTTGCCTCCAGTAGGCAGCAGTCCAGCACTTTGATCGATGCCTTGGAAGTAGCTCGGCATTCCATCCCTGCCTCACTGGTGTATCGCTCTTTTAAGGACTCTTCGTTTGATTTCTCTTACTAAAGTACACATTTCTTTTGAGGTATGGAACCCAAGACCTTCTGGGCAGGAGGCAGCCCACAATTGACTTGCAGTTCGGAGCCACCAGTATAGGCTAAAGCGAACATCTCATGAAACTCAGCACTTAGTCGCAGGAACTTCCTGCGAGAGGACATTATGCCCACAGAGTTTAGGCTAACACAAGCAAAAACGTAGTGGAATGACACCAACTTTTCTCAGTAGTCTCTGTTTTGACAACAAGTCTGATGAAGTCGCCCTCTGCGGCTAGCGCTTCTTCACTCGTGCACACTAGCAAACTCGTCGTCTCAGGAACGTCTTCGCCATCGCCGGAGTCGTACGTCCAGGTAATTTTGGTGATATTTAGAGATTCTGATGAACGAGAGCGTCACACATGAGTGGGTATGTGTGCAACTAACTTGCATGTTAAACTTAAAATATAATAAGAGAAAGTATCAGTAGATCAGTTTTAATGAAAGTTTCACAGTTTTCTCCGTCGCACATGAAATTAAAACTACTAATCACTTCACTCATTGTAAGTGGCTCATTGGCTGTGACTTAATTTGCGGTGATTGCATTGTGAATTGTAAAGCAGTTGTTTTAATGCTGGTATATGTTGAGTGCAAATAAACTCTTATGAACTTATGGACTCGATGTGCATTAACGATTCTCAGAACTTTAGTGTCATCTTTTTAATGCGAGATCGGTGTCAACAAAGCCTATCTGACGCTAAATACTTCAATCTCACTCGGCAATCTTTATAGAAAACTGAATATACTTTCTTTAACATCACCTTTGTCATAAGATATTTATGTATATTTCTTTACTGCATTCACTGGAAAAACAAATCCAGAGCAAAATATAGTCAATAAAAAAGACCCCACAGTACTTCCAAACTGTTGCACGAACAGACTACGCATTCCACCGACAGCCGCACTTTCACCTTAGAACGCTCACCAGCAGCTACACTAACACCATCCAACACTCACCAAGAGCCGCACTATCACCATTGAACACTCACCTACAGTCACACTAACACCATCCAACACTTACTAACAGCTGCACCAACACCACACAACACTCACCAACAGCTAGGGTAAAGGCAGTGCAGGCGACCATCACCACCACCAACACGCCCACATGTCGACCAATCATCGCGCCTCTTGCAGACGTGGCTGTGGGGCGTCCACTTCTTTCTAGAAAGTATGCAGATACTTAGGATTGCATGTGAAACTAAGCTAAAGCTAAATAGCGAGAAAAAAACAAGTTAAATAGTTTGTAACCCCCTGGTAAGAGTAGGTCTAATATGAACAATATTTCACAAGTTGCCTTATAACAAATTCTAAGAAAAATATTTGGGTAACAATAGTTGTATTTGACGTCGCTGGTAGTCAGTACAGTAGTCAAATGATGACCATAGGACTTAGGAGTGTGCAAAAAATAAATGCTCAGAGGAAAATAGATGGTGAAGTTCAGTCATTCAGTGGTAATTGTGGCTGAGCTAAAATTCGGAATACTCGCGACAGACGTTCTCTGAAGAGAATGGTAAAAATGAACCCGAGAAAAGTGTTCAGCAGTTGACCAGCATGTTCAACAAACGTCCTGAGGAATGGGTCGAGAATTGAAGGGAATGAATGGGTTTAAGGAGTCTGACCGCCGCAGCTAGAGAACCCATTGGTTAATGAAGCTAATCGAACGAAACGGCTAAAATTGGCAGAAAACCACAAAAATTGCACTGCATAGCAATGGAAACACGTTCTATGGTCAGATGAATTGAAGTTCACCATGTTCTATGTAGAAAGATAAGTTAGAGTGAGACGGGAAGCCCCTGAAGCTTTGGATCCTTCATGCATCGCTCCGACAGCACAGGTTTCCGGGGGCAGTGTAATAACTTGGAGGTGCTCACATGGTCTGAATTAGATTCAGCAGCCTTGTGTAGCAATAAAATGAGATATCAAGATTATTTGAAAATCCTATGCGACCAAGTACACCTGTCTATGGAATTAAATTTTCCTGATGATTCCAGTAGTTTTCACGACGACGACGCTTGCATCCACCGGGCTCATGTAATGCACGATTGGTTCAGGGATCACGAGGGATTATTTTCTCAAGTGGATTGGTTTCCACAATCTCATACGCTAAAACTTAGCGAAATTTTGAGGGTCCCGCTGGAATGGGAGCTGGGACCCTTAGCATCTCATGCTTCTGCGTTGGAAGATATTCCTCAGCGTTTGCTCGTACTTTGCACGAGCATTTGTTTAGATTGTTCGCAAATTTTTATTAAATCTATGTCAAACAGAATAAAAACTGTAAAATGTGATCCATCCAATAAACTACAGTATTTAGCTTGATTGTTTTCATTAAATCCATTTTTCTCGAAGGTGCGACCGACTTTTTCTTCGGGCCGTGTACCTTACATTAGGGATAGAAAGTGCACAGCTGAGAAGGGAGCTTTTACAAGTGTCTTCATACTTCTCACACGCCGAGATTCCTTTGCTTTCTTTCTAAAACCGTTCATTAAAAATGATACAAAATTAGTGATATGTGTACCCTCGTTCAAGATAATTACTCTTACTTATGTTCTTGTGATACTTAGTCTCGTATTATAATCTCTCTCGTTTTGGCAATTTTCACATCGTTTCCTTATTTGTCTCGCATCGGCCCCTTTTATTAGCATACTTGTCTCGCAATGAGCCCTCGTATTGCTGAACTAATCTCACATTCAGTCCTCCTATTACCTAATTGCTATCACATTAGGCCCTAGTGTCTCCTAATTTGCCTTGCATCATACCCTAGATTACCCTATTAGTATCACATTAAGTTATCGTATTACCTAATTGGTGTTGCATAAGGCTCTCGTATTCCCTAGTTAGTGTTGCATAAAGCTCTCATATCATCTAATTAGTGTTGCATGAAGCTTTCGAATTCCCTAATTAGTGTTGTATAAAGCTCTCGTATTCCCTAATTAGTGTTGCATAAAGCTTTCGCATACTCTAATTAGTGTTGCATAAAGCTCTGTTATGACCTAATAAGTGTTGCATTATGCCTTCGTAACGCTCAATGTTCTCACATTAATGAAAAAACATCAAGGTTCCATTAATGTTATTATATGTTTTATATACATAGGTTTTAAAGGTAATATTTTGGCCAAACCACACGCCTAGATTTTTTACTATATCTACAGGCTCGATTACCTCGTTCCCAAGAGTCACATTAAGTCTAGGTAGCTTTTTTATTGCATCTTTAGAGCCGGAAATGATAAACTGCGTTTTGCTTGCTTTAAGTTTGAGCCCATTTTTGGTCATACAATGATTTTGAGCTATTTAAAAGGCTTTCAGCAATTGCTTTAATTTCCAGTAGTTTGTGTGGATTACTTGTTATTGTGATTTGGAAATCATCGGTATTCATCGAGATTCTTGTGCTCGGTGGCATTGATGGGAGGCCATTAATAATAATAAAAAGCAGAAGTGGGACGAGTATTGATCCTTGAGGACCCCAAGATCATTGCTGATAAAAGGTGATGAGGTTTCTAAGAAAACAGCATGGGATCTGTTTGATAAATTGCTCTCAAACCATAAGGTGTCTACTTCTAAGTTCGAGATCTTCTGTAAAAGCTATTTGTGTTCAACGCCATGAGAGGTCATGGAGCTGCAAGAGAGTTACATTCTTTTGTCTTTTCAGTGATGTTGAGTAGGGCATCTTGAGTACTTGTTTTCTTTCTGTACGCATACTGATTTCCGTGTAGTATGTTTGATTCGTCTAGGTGGGTAGAAAGCTGATTTGTTATTACTTTCTCTAGAACCTTTGAAAGAACAGGTGATAGACTGATCTGCTTGTAATTTGATGCCGTATTAATACCAACAGATTTGTGCAATGGTTTAACTATGGAATGCTTCCACCGATCAGGAAATTTGTTAGTAGCAAGGGAAGAATTGAAATTATAAAACGAAGCAGTGGTGCAGTAACAGAGAAACTGTCTTTGATAAACTGAAGGCCGATATAGTCATGCCCTACCGCCTTCGTATTTTTCAACAAGTACAGAATACTGCGTGTGTCTGATAGGTTAGCAGGACTAGGTCTCCATTTTACTTTGTATCAAGATCTGAAGTATTACTTTTTTTTTCGGTTGAGGGTTTTTATAGAGTTGCTTTAGACGTTTCTTAGAAGACTTCTGCACCGACTTTTGAATAAAGGTATTGAAATTTGTGGCTATTTGTAAGGGGTTTTCGAAATCACTCTGGCGATCATTGGTTTAACATTGTACTACTTCTTTAATGATTTCCTAAGTTATTTTTTAATTATTTTTTGATATCGTCAGTTTCCGGTGGAAGTGCTTTTGTTTTGCTTATGCTACTTTTTTACGTAGATTATTTTGATGATCTTTATGTTGCATTTTTAAGGTACTGTTTCATCTGTCAAGTTTGTACTCGTGCAGATAAGTTTTTTCCGTTCTTTTATACTTTTTTATTTCGACTGTAATTCAGTCTGCACGCACTGGTTTAGTCTTCTAGTAGTGAAACGTGCACATTCATCTAAGTCGGCGGTGAAAGTATTGTTACAACTTGAATCTTGTGCGCCGACGTCGTCAGTTCTTTCAGTTGAGACAACACAATCTGTTTCAACTCAGTTCTGTCTCAACTGAGACTGTCAGTTAAGACAGAACACAACCAGGGCAATGAGACAGAACACAACCAGGGCAATGAGACAGAACGCAACCAGTACCATGAGACAAAACACAACCAGTGCCATGAGACAGAACACAATGTGTATGATGAGGCAGAACACAACCAGTACCATGAGACAGAACACAACCAGTACCATGAGACAGAACATAACCAGTACCATGAGACAGAACATAACCAATACCATGAGATGGAACTCTGTCGCCGCAGACTGGCCGCTAGATGTGTACCATATCACTCGACGACTACCTCGAGTCCAATATTTCTCCAACAAATGTGTTCGAAAAGAAAATTATTTGTACCATAAAATAAATTCCTTAAAAATGCTTAAATATAACATGTTAAAGTTGACGTATCGGGCCAATTTTCTTCAGCATTATTTAGAGCCCTTTTAGTGCCCTGAAGAATGCTGTTGTCATGTTTGTGGGTCACCACGGTCAATTTCTGATTGTAACTGTATAGTCATTCATTTAAATAATTTCTGTACTCACCTGGAAATTTTTTAGGTTTTCCTCTTTCAAGAAACTTAGAGTTCAGTTTCGAACGCGTGTCTGTGGAAGCAATGAGAGATCGCTGCCCGTCAAGTCTTGCAATGCGTGACCGTTTTGTCGCTCGAAATCTCAATTCAAGAATGCTCTGAAAAATAATTAAGCCAATGATTGCATCAGGTGAAGTGGGAAGATGACACGACTGGGAGACTTAGAACTAAAGGTTTTTGTAGTGCAAAAAGACAGTATTGTTGCGAAAAGAAAGTTCTACGCTTTCTTTATGGTATTGCGCCATGAAATATAGAAATGGGCGTTTGGAAAAGCTTTCATGGAATGTTGACTTATTATATAATCCTCGCGATCACACTTCGTTTTGCTCAGTAGAGTGCACGACGTGTGCCACCAGTTCTCTAGGGCATCACTGAAGACACAAGAGCCGAGCGTGACCTGATCAGTTGCCCCGTCACCGTCCCCTCCAGCCCTCCAACTCGAGCACCTTTATCCTGGGGTGCTTCAGGGTGATAGCAGGCATCGAGTGCCTGTGGTTACGGGAGTTTCTAAATAAAGATGGATGCAGCACACCTACATTTATGGCGAGGGAACTATTGTTAACGAATATGAAAATCGAGGCGCATAAGTGTTAATGCGATAATGAAAGTTGAAAAGTAGAAATTGCTTTCACAATGTACATTTCCAAGCATACTTCTGCAACGTTCATTCCATGTGTAAATCTTTCATTGCTGAATATCTCTTATCTAACATGACTGCTAACAGCATGCTGGCTAGCGACAACTATCCATGTATAACGACCCCGTTCAGTTGCTTCATTCACACGGTCACTGTCGACTACACAGACCGTGTGAAAACACTGCTCCCACACGGGCAGCGACCGTTAACAAATTAATTTTTGAACTAAAATTAAGTACTAATTGGTTAGGAATCACTCCGTTGAATATTCATAAAAAATTAGCACTCAAAGATCGCTCATCCTATACTGTTACGCTTCGCTTAAGACCTGCAGAAAATTGAAAGTGTTATTCTACAGGAAATTTCGAGCACGGCTTCAAGACGATGGACCATCCCCATGTACCCCTTAGACGCGCCTCTGAACTTTGCCAAAGAACAGAAATATGATAGAGAAATAATTATATTTTCTCCAGTATTTCAAGTAATGAGTCACTAAAGATTAGATTTAATACGCCTCAAAGACGGAGAAATTTAGAAATTTTCATCGTGGTGTCGAGTTTCCGAACAAGTTCTATACATAAAACATCAATCTTGGTACTTCCAGTGGCTGATCCATAGTTTTGGGGTAACCAATTTGTAATGAACTATGAAGTAAGTTGCTATTTTTGTATGAGAGATGGTACAGTTTAATGCATTCATATTTCAGTGTAAAGGAGACCTTCAATTTCGTTTGTTATTTCAAATCGAACTGAAAAAATGCTAAAAAATTGAACAGCCGTGTCCTTTCCATTGATCAATCTTCCCCGTCATCCTTTCAGAAAGCGATTTGAATACTCGATTAGAAAACATTGAAAAGAACGACTTGAAAATGTATCCTGAAAATTCTACCTGAACAAAAAGAGTTCCTGCCATCAGAAACGTGTGTCCGTGAGAGAGTATTCCTGAGAGCGTATTCTTGAGTGTAAAAACCAGGTGATGTTTCAAGCCCGAGATTACAGCAGTTCCTCGATTATCACAGGAGAAGCCTTCCTGAACCCTTCGCGATAGCTGAGAATCTGCAAAGTCAAAAGAGGGTTGGCTGAAGAGATTCTTTGATAGCGATAACTGTAAACCACTTCAATTGATGACCATAGTGGTAAATAACGGCACATCTTATCTTGATCCCACGCTGTACTGTACAATCAATCACCAAGTTGACAGCAATCACCAAGTTGACAGCAATCACCAAGTTTGACAGCAATCACCAAGTTTGACAGCAATCACCACGTTTGACAGTAATCACCAAGTTTGACAGCAATCACCACGTTTGACAGCAATCACCAAGTTTGGCAGCAAGTACTACTATTTTTGACAGCAAACACTCTTTTTGACAGCAAGCACCACGTTTGACACCAATCCCTACGTTTGACAGAGATGTACGTGTTAATCATAACGGAGCTTATTAGCTGATGAATTCAATTTCCTCTATCAAGTATGCCTTGGCTGAATGGGGATGGCTAAGTTCTTCATTCGGTACCGTAAATTTTACGAGTTTTTACCAACGTTCGATGACGTACACTGCACAGACCCTCATTACGCCTCGGGGGCCTGAGAAACAACGCCCAAACGTTTGTTATAATTCTTGAAATATTTCAGATTAGAAATAATTGTTCAAACACGAATTAAACTCACTTCACATTTTCAAGAAGCAGTGTTAGAATAGGGAAGTCTGCAGTGGTGCATGTACGTAGAAGTTACGTTTGATGTCGCTTCACTTTAGGAAGAGAAGAGTTTCAACCCTGTGAGGACCCACATGATGTTTAGATGCTGAAAAAATCCTACAGATGTTACGAACTTGTGTACATATGCCCAAGCTTCGAGGCAAAAAGTAACAATTCAAGACCAACTGTACTTCTCTGATGTCGTTCAGGATTGACTGTGGTCCACGGGGGTTACCTCTGTTTATATTCTCATTTGATTTCGATAACTTCTTGTACAGCACAGCGTGAGAGCGAGACTAAGTATGCTCTTATTTACTCTGTACTATCCGTATCAATTGAAACTGTTCGTTTACATTACGTTTTTTCAAAAACGGGCTCGAATACAAACCCTTCTCTACATTCCCAGTCTTTGGTTTGAACATAGAATGTAAATAACGTTATTAAAACCCTTGCAAACTGTGTAATACTAGTGATCAAAAGAAAAAGTTAAGAAACTCACCTCTATGGCTCATTTTGCGTCGATATTATTTTTGATAAGAGTTTCTAATTCAGATAATGTGTACGGATGATCAGAGCTTTACTTAAATCTCCTATCATTATTACGTTCTACGTACATAACGTGCGAAATTCAAAAATTCTGAAAATAAAAAGGCATTTTAACGTTGAAACAGACGCTGTCTCATGCCACATCCCACCGTCAAGGCTGGCGCTACGAGTAGCTCACGCTTGTAGCCGGCATCGCTACAAGGCCAACACTCCTAAACGTCCTTGATCGTTGGAGGACGATAACTTCGATCGAGACTTCGAACCTCATTGAACGCGTCTGTGATCAAACTCAAAGATATGAGCACAAACTCGGTGTGATCATATGCCATACGATAATTTACTTTTTGAGCATCGATTGCTTTCATAACTAATGATGGTACATTATTTAAGTTGCTTTAAAATCAATAATCACTCGACCTAAAATCTCCAGCAATAACTCTTGTGCGTTGGCACGAGTCGTACACGCGACCCTCTTCCCTCTTTGCAGCCCACGCCCCCTGCCTGCCTAGTAGTCGGTCGCGCCAGGACACTGCCGGGCAGAGTGATAACAGCCCTTTGTGCCTCGCCAGCGCACTTCTGCGCCAACACCTCGCTCGCCAGCCAGCGCACTTCTGCGCGTCTTCTCAAGTCTGCAGCGCAGCACTTCTGCGACAATCGACGCAATTAAGTTTCTCGATTTATGTATAAAATATTCTCTCTCATAATTTGCTATTCAGAATGAATAGAATTATTTCAGTACCATCAATGAGTAAAAGATGAGCTGCAGTATATTATAGAGCTTGTTATAATTTTTTTTCGATATGTTTCCGCTGTTTTTAGTGGCAAAAAAACGGTTTAGTTTATCTTGAAATCGTTTTGTATGGTAGTTATCTAGAGGAAGATAGGTAGTAGTGTCACTTAGATGATTAAT
>VOMN01033617.1:0-72231 GCA_014899125.1 Orchestia grillus | reverse complement strand
CCTGTGGCTATGCGGAGGCAGTGATTCTGAATGGTATCTAGCTTTGAAAGATTGGAAGTGGCAGCTGTTCCATAAAAAGGAGCGGCGCAATCTAGTCGGCAATGTATTAATGCTTCATACCTCCAACCCAGTCAAAAATTGCGCCCGGAATCATGAGTTATCACTGTAGTCTAGTCAAAAATTGTGCCCCGCATCACGAGTGATCATGGCAGTGCGGTATGTGACAGGAAAGATCACAGTAGAGATTTGAGGGGAGGCGAGATCTCCTGCGGTAGCTCAAAACAGCACACATTTACGGTTGACAAAGAGCACTCGGCCTCCATCGTAAGTATGGAACCGGGCGGCGCAGAGGCTGCCAGGGCAGCCCCGCCAGGCCCGTGGGACCGCTGTTTACGGCGGGCCCGAAAAGAAGTTCTCGTTGAAGGCCTGCAAGTTAGGGTTTTGTCAGGCGTGGTCATCCGCGGCCTGCCCCAATGCCGAGTGCGATTTTTGACTGGGGAGTTATTTGCTAGGGCCCAAAAAATATTGTTGCAAATTGTCCTTGTTTTATTTTTTGTGGCTCTTGGTTCAACTCAAAATATTCTCGCTGTCGCTCCTATTTTAGTACATGAATCGCTGAAGAAGGCTCCGAAAAAAGTGCCTGTCTGGTACGCAAAAATGAGTTCATCTTAAAAGTGATTGCTGTTAGCATTTTTCAATGAACATCAATACAAATATTGAACAAATGTAGCTATTTTTTATCGTTATTTTCTCAATTGTCATTTCATTCAAAACTGATCAAATATTTTAAAATGGTGTAAAGTTTAAAGATTCCTATTATTACAGTCTTTGGAATAATTCTCAGCATGTGAATAGGAAAAAATTTTACCAACAATTGTGGGTCGTAAAAATTTTAAACAATTACGACAAGGACGACATAATTAAATTTTAAATTCTATTTTCGTTCTCCTATTTGCGAAATTTGAACGAAACCATACTTCCCGAAGCCTCAGATACTTGCCAGGGTCTAATTTCTTGTAATAATAGCACCTAGTCCGACCTAAGATAGCATAAATTAAATTTAGCCTATACGGGGAAGCCCCAGTTACAGCTAGTGACGTCAATCCTTTAAGGGGAAGTCCCCGCTGCTAGGGAGCGGCGCCATTTGCACTGAAAGTATTCACCACAAAAAAGGAACAAGTCCAACGAATCGCACATGTAACTCGAGGGTGAAATCACACTGAAAGTACGATGAATTTTTCACAATCATTGAACAGAATGACAGCAGGTGTTTAGCAAGAAATGAACTTTCGAGAATAACTTAAATTTTGATCAATGAGAGATAGAAAAAATATCAAGCAGCTTTAGATGCGATGGCGGCTGCTAGGTTGTCCGTAAACTGGTGACTTCCAACTTTTTTTTCCTGGCATTGCCAGGAAAACTAAACCGTGCTGCATCCTCACACCCTTGCTAAGTTAACCTCATGCACCCTATCAAGGGATGCGGGTGAGAAGGTGACTTACATGGTATATATTTGACAATTGAATGTACAGTGTTTGCATTTATGAGAATTACTGTTGTTTATCTAATGTTTTGTGCGTGTATTAGGCCTTCCGTATAATTCAGTATCTAATTTATCTTTGCATTGATCTACCTCAATTTTTAAATGAAAATTCTTTAAAAGTGTAATTTTTTCAATGAGTCAGTGTGACAGAAAATCAACCACGCCAAACATATAAAATGATATTCTAAGAATTATTTCTTTTTAGTGTTCAGTGCAATCAATAGTACCTCTCTTCTTACAGTTTCAGAAATAGAATTTTAATTTCTATGGGCTTGAGTGAAGAAGTGATCGGTTACTTTGAGGACATATTGACGTGCCGATTGAGAAAATTCCATAAAATATCCATAAATTGTACCAGAAAGACAAAAAAATATCATCAGAGTCGATCTGTAATTAGTTTTTCATTAATGTTACTTTTATTTTTGTCGCAAATAACTATTTGTCTCATAATGCATTATTTCAGAAAATGTTTGTAAATTTTCAATTTGGCTGCAGTCTCTACGGCAAGAACATTTATTAATTCGAGCACATTTTACCGTTGGGTTTTCAATGCCTTACAACTACTGGCGTGGTGAGGGATGTGAGGAATGTGTGGTTTAAACTTCCTTTTCCAAGGGAAGTACTCCCTAGTAACGTGAAAATGCCTTCCTGAGCCAAGGTTCGAACCGTGGTCCTCTCGGTTACGAGGCCATCACGCTACCATTTCAAACAAGAATGTTCAATTCTTTGTAGATCAATGCGTATTCTAGAAGCGCTATGCATGTGTATTTAGGACTCATTTGATTAATATTGTAATTTTTGTTGGTGGTTTTTGACTATATTGAAATCTCACGAAGGGTGAATTAATCGTGCCGTCCCTAGAAGTCAAATCAATGAGATTTCTTTTTATCTCTTAGGAGATACAAGCACAGCGAAAGTACTCTGCCAGTGTTTTTGTAACTTTTTGTCTATACAGAGCATACACATCTGTACGGTGAGCCCAGTTTAATCGACTGTGCATACTCGTATGTTGATCAAGGTAGGCCGAGCCCTCTCTGCTGCCCAATAGTTTCAACATTTATTAATTCCAACACGTTTTACCGTTGGGTTTAAATGCCTTACAACCACTGGTGTGGTGAGGAACGTGAGGAATGTGTGGTTTAAACTTCCTTTTCCAAGGGAAGTACNTACACCAAGGAGCCCATTCAAATTAAAGTGAGAAATTTAGCACCTCGCAGGCTCCTCAGAAATCTAGCACCTGCTTTCATCCCTAATCCTATACGTAAACGGAACTCAATTTAGTAGTTTTGAGTCCATGTTTGCGTCCAGTAATTACGACTTGCTTCTACTGTAAGTGTGAAAGTTGGGTGGTGTTGATTTGGTTCTCATGGGTGATCGTGAAATATTTGCATAAACGCACAAAATAACATAAACATAATATAATAATACAATCATATTATGACAATGAAATATCATGTAATATAAAACATGACTTACGTTACATATGCAGAGCAATGTAAGTAATTAGTAATAAAGCAATAGTTAAATATAAGATAAAAATTATATTCTTTTCTTACTGCGACGAGGGTCAGCATTGATAGCTGCACCCGAACAGCATTTGGTCAAGGGTGCCCGCTCGATGTGATGCACTGATGCTACTGCTTGACGGGATGAATATTAAACAATATTTTGGCAAAGATGGCACTGGACCCGAGGAAATTGTCGACGAGCTTTAAATTGTGGCGCAAAAATCGAATTATTTCTAGGTCCTCAGCTGCCCAGCTAAACACTGACTTCAGAAGTTTCGTGATCCTTTGAGATGAATCACTAAGTGTGTTTAAAAGACATGCTTCCCGCACCTTTGATCACTGACAACTCGCACTATGTGAAGCCTATTCTAGCTCATTTAGTTTGCCGAATGCAAAAAATAGTTTTTAAATAAATGGAAGAACAATTTTTGCTGAGGAAAATGTTATTTATTTTGCAAATACAAATGTCAAGAGAAGTGAAAAATGACTTAATCTCGATTTGATTAAACACTTAATAAGTTGTAACTCACCTAGTATAAATATGAAAATTGATAACGTACAAAAATATTACGCAAAATCAGCCATAATTTAAAAGGTCCTCACTTCACTTGAAGTTATTTTCTCACATTTACTCTCTTTTTCAACGTCATTTTCCTCGTGGTTGTTGTTTCCCTGCATTGGTCAGGATTTTTTAGAACTTTCAAACACCCGATGATTTTTTTCCTCGGAATAACTTAAAGTTCAGACGTGAGGTGACTTTAGAGGAAGCATGCAATCACAAGAGCGTTAAATCAGGTGACTTTAGGGCCACCCAAGTTCGTGAGGCAACAGTGTAACATTCTCGCGAAAAATATTCTCGAAAGTAATTTTTCACGATAGTTCGAGAATAATAAGGACTCTCTAAGCTATATTGACATCGCAACCATATGCGTGATGGAGTTTAGGCGCAGTTATGTCTTTAGAAAATTGAATATTACTCTCCACCGAAATTTTCTTCCTACAAAATCGGGCTAAAACAGGTATTGTTACTACTCATTTCTCATACCCATACGGAAATTTAATTTTTAGAGGATCAGAACCAAGGCTTGCAAAATTCTGAGATTGTGCAATATATCAGTCTGCCACAAGAAGTAATAAATTTTTAAAAACAGTTAATTTATAGAAAATCAGAGCATATCTCCAAGCGGTAGCAGAAATTGCTTTCTCGAAAAATTCATATCGTAACAAGTGATTTGGTATCTGTTTTCTAGCCTAATTTTTAATTATATCGCACGAAATTTTTAGCATCAACTTTACTAAGTTCACATAATTAATTTCATATATTTATTTACAAAAAATTAAAGAAGAAATTTAGCGTACATGTTATCACGTCGTAAATCTGTCGAGCAGTCTATAAACATGTTGGCACGAATCAAATATTATTCTATTATATTAATTCGTGGAAGTAACAGCAGTTTGAGCTCGACACCATGTAACTGTGCAGACGATATCCCGTAGACTAACCGAGCGAAAATGTTTCGTCACCCTACAAACGTAGTGTATTGAGTATAGAGCAGCCATGAAAGGAGTCACATCTGAGTGTGAAGTCAGTTTCGTTGCACGTTTTCACGAGCTCGATTGATATCAGAGAGCGTTGGAATTTATTTTTATGGTTATAACAGTTCTGAACGCTCTCACAAATCGGACTTCAGGTACTCACGCAAAACGTTGACCGCGATGTGCGTGACATGTTAACTCGTACATGCTTAACTTCCCAAAACCAAGATTCATACTTATTTGGTGCAGCCTTACAAAAATCATATTTTTTTGTTATAAAATCATACTTCCGTTTCAAATTGAAAAATTATACAATAAAACACTTAGAACGAGTGGTAAAAGACTTGAACCTGTCGCTAGCGCTGCAAGCCTTGTGCACCGGCAATCGGGGCCAATGTCCATTTAATTTCAATTAGGTAGCTGTCGACGGCCGTGTGGGATGCGATCGGAGTGCAAAATAAATTCCACCGCTAAACTTATCTACAACAACGACATTTTTCTATCAGTTGCAGTGAGAAAGAAACCACAAGTATGTAACTGAGTTTTACGCTTTAGCGAGCAATAAGAAAGGCAGTTTCGCATTTTTTCATCAGTTGCAGTTGGAAAGAAACCACAAGTATGAAACTTAGTTTTACGCTTTAGCAAGCAATGAGAAAGGCAGTTTAGTCACGTTTTTTGACCAGCTGTGTGACCCTCTCATGGACGAGAGACCTACATTATCCATTATAATTATTGAACAACCACTTATAAATGAGGCAGAGCCAGAGCCTAACGACGGAGTATACACTCAAATTTATTAAGATCAATAAACTACCCAAAGAATTTGTGAGTTGCTCTTATAAGGTCGGCTTCTGCAGAGCAATGGGAATCAGCGTCGTCGGCAGGCCGGCTTGTGCCAACTTGGAAATTTTTCTCTACAGCTAATGCTCGTACGGTGTGAGTTCCCTTGGAAATGCAAAGTTAATTCGTCCAAAAAATATTTGCATACTAATTAAAAGAACGTGTTGAAAACATCAAATTCCTTTCCTGTGAATAAGTTTAGTGTTGATGTTTGTGTTTCAGTAGCATTCTCTTTCATTTTAAGTATTTTACAGGGTGAGCCATGTGGTGGGGAAAGAATTATCGGTTATTTGTGTGGTGTACATGAAGTTTCATCACTTTATTAACATCAAAAAACTAGTTTTAGATGAAGGCACACAAAGTGCAAGTCATTTCTAATGTTTTTTCAAATCGAGTGCGAGATGCGAGGACGTGTATACGAAGGGCGAGGAGTAACCCATAGATACAGCGGCATTTTTTGTCCCTCTCATCAGAGCGTTGGCTTCGTGCGTTACAAAGGCAATTGTAAGCCACTGAGAAACATGAATGGCAACGATAGTCGCTTCGCAAAGGGCAGCGGGTTTATTTTGGGCCCAAGTACAGGGCGCACGTGCTGCAGTCTTGCACACTCGATTTCGGCTCAACTGAGGCGATGAATCGGTGATGGACGGGGAAGCTGTCGAAACTGTGAGGGTCAACCCAGAACTGCAGCTCAGGGCTGTCAGGGGGTGAAGGCAGGTCCATCTTAGATGTCTTGGAAGTAGTTCGAACACCCTCTTCCCACACGCTTGCCGCCTATTTAGGAACAATTTTTGCTTTTTACGAGGGAAGCACTTCGTCCTGGGTATTGAACCCTAGACTTCCTGATTTGGAGGCCAGCTCGCTGTAACTAACGCTATGGAGAGTCACTGGTCTAGTGCGCTAATTAAATATAGTGTGCTCCATAGAGAGGGCCGAACTTGGGTAGAATGTTTTCGGCATGAGAAAGCATTGTTCGGTCGAAACTGTGACATCTCTATCATAAATTACCCCAGTTGTGCGAGAGGCTTCAGGGAGTTCTTTGCATTGAAGGTAGGGCTTGGTGTATTCTGGCAGTTTTGCGCATATTATCTCGACTAGTATAAGCGCGAAATTGGCAGCGTAAAATCGGCCGCTCGCATATCTCGGCAGTAATTGTCCTCGGTAGTAACGTGCGTTCATAAAGCGGTCTCAGCGACCGCGCCACTGCGCTGCCACTGCGCTGCTGGCCGGTGAACCCTGTGAAAAACGTCGAGAGACTGCGAAAAAACTGCACCGATTTTCAAAAGTGATGAAGCACCGCGCGCAAGTATTCTGAAAATAACAAACTAACTCCATCAATCGGAGTATAAAAAGCTAGCAAAGATGCAAAAAATACCCACAAGTTCCCAAGCACAAAAATGTTGTCCAGTTTAAATTCGGCGCTCTCTATGAAACATGTTGTGGCGTCTACCTCCATCACGGCCTTCCAACGTCTGGACGAGTGCATAGGTAGGTGCATTGGCCTCACTTGCATCGCGACTTGTCCTGCAGTCCTGATACTGGTGCTCGGACTCGGAACATCTCGTTCTGTAAAGGCTCCGACGAACGATCGTTAACAAATTTTAGCATGTGGTTAAAATTCAGGTGAGTTATATGTATGAAAATATACTACGGATGGGGTAAATGTGAATCCATCTTAAAATTGATTGAGGCAGGTTGAAGCCTCAACGAATGCTCGTTGATAATTGTTTTGTATCATGGAATAAAAACAAGGCGCCCTCCAGTCAAGTCCAATTTGCCCACCGACACTTCACGCATTATGTTACTATCTCAGCAAACTAGCGTCATTGGTGAAGGTTCAGAGCTAAAAATAGCAACTCTTAATTCAAGTCTTATGGATTCGTTCGAGTTTTTTGAAAGTATTCCGATGTCGTGTCTTCCTTGCATGAAAAGGATGCGTTGAAAACCATTGTTCTGGGTACGAATGAATGCATCCACGCCGGAGAAATATATTTTGTTTCCCATTTAAAATATCATAATTCATCCAAAACTTAGAAGTTTTGTGGAGTAAGTTTACTGCTCATGGCGCAGATTGACGATTGGTTATTAACAGGCAGTGAATTTTCACGAACTTCAGTGTTTTTTCTTCGTGGTCAATTGTGGTCCAGATAACAGTTTTGATCGCCAACGGAGCTTAGGCTTCAGCTTAGGCTTCAGCTATTCTGGCCGCCCTCCTACGCGACACCGACGATGAGTTAATGGCGCTCCAAGAACCAAGCTTAACTTCCTAGTAAAGACGCTTACTAGCTTCATCCTTTGAAAATATTACGCAATTGCATCCTCGTGCGACTTGGGACTTTTAGTCTGCATTGGTAGCTCTAATTTCCGTGTGTGTGTACGCACAAAGGGTGCCACGATGCCATTCAAAATGGCAGTTTGAGGAATATCGTGTTTGTAAAGTGTGATTCATATGTAAATGAAAGTAGAATGACTCTCTAAATGAACAGCAGCTTTGTTCTGTCTTTCTTGGGAAATGCTGCACAGCTAAAGTTTTGAGAAACTCTACGTAGGAAATTTCTCTAGAGCTGAATAGAAAAAGGAATCTATAATGACTTCTGAAATAAGTGAAGAATTTTGAAAAGCTGTAAAGCAACTGATCTTGAGACTTAGGAGCTTAAGTTTTATTACTTTTTGAATACGATATGTTTCGTGTGACGAGGCTGTACGATACTCGCGAGTTCTGGGCCAATTCCACGGATTTCTGTCTCGATGGATGCCTTGAATGGTGTAGGTCTGTCGGCTTAACACGGTAAACTCTTCTTTTTAGGGGTCCCTCAAGGATACAATGATATAGATGAAACTGGAATGCCCCAGGATTTCATAGATGCTTAGTTCTTAAAAATCAGTTCGATATAATAGGAGTTGATGAATATTTTTTTTAGTCCCGCCATCGAAAATCACCCTTTACTTCCTACTGTCGGCGAAAAAGTGGTGCGTTAATGGCGGCTACATCGGCCTTCAGAAATTGTACATGCGCGTGAAACTATATAGCAGCAATCTTTGTTTGCCACTTTAACATCAGCTTGCTAAATTTAAAGTACAAAAATACGAGCCCATACATTTTGTACGTACGGATATGCCTTAGTTATTGAAATTGAACATTATTATTAGTAGAAGCAAATCTCTAAAATTTTAGACGACATAATGTGACGGTCATAATGTAGTAGAAACACTACGGTCAAATATACACTGGACTAATGTCTAATTCGGGAAACTTGCTGAATTTTAGAAACTAGCAGCAGTGTAAAGGACGGGACTTGCTGAAGTTAGTTATTGACAGTGTATTCTGTCACGCGCGATGATTCCTCATGATCATAAACCATAGCTCACTCATGAGTCTGTGAGTTCAAATCGAGGAACTTGTGAACGGAATTATCAAATGTCTGCTTTGATTACTACTTTCCTGTGAAACTATTGGTTTTTCTGATTGGTATGATAATGCACGACAATTCGCTTCTGTTTTTAACGACAGATGCTTACAGTACTTGAGTGACATGCCTTCAAAGTGTTGTTTGTTGTTTTAAATCAAAATTAAAATTCTAAAAGTTTAAAATTTAAAGTAAAAAATAATTAAATTTTTTAATCAAATTGGTTAAAGTTTTATTTGATTAAGCTTACCTTCTTTACAAACTTAAAATTGTAACTAGTTAAAATTTTAACTAGTAAGCACCAAAAATTCACACCCTTCAGACAAAAAGCCGAGCCCCTGGCGTTGCAGTTTCCGACGGAGGTGCTGAGGTCGGCATCTGTTGAGCCCGGTCTCAGCTCTGCTCTTCCTGACCTCCAAGGTTGGTCGTTTTCAGCTGGCAACAAGCTCGGTTTCCGTATCGATTCCCATGCATTCCCACACTCACTCAATCCTAATTCTTCGTTGAAATCGTGCAATGGGGTTGGATCGTCTGTAAACTTACATCGAGGAGGACCTGATTCGACATCTCAATTTATGCCTTCGCCGTAGCGCTGGTGTTAATAACTCTTATAAAACCGCATCTTCTCTGCAAGGAAATCTGGAATAGATTTCGTTTTAACTCTCCTTTCACATTTGTTCACCGTACTCCTCGCTCGATGAAAGCGGTCAGATTTCCTCCAGTTGATTAACTCAAATGACTGTTTTCTACGAAGAATTTTCATCACAGAAGCTATTGACAATCACTTGTTTTTTTAACTCCGTCACGTATATCGCGTTTACACCGCGCAAAGAGACCTATTGATGATTTTACACTACTTCTATTGTGGACTCACTCGCTAAAAATAATATAGGATACATAAGTGTAAAAATGCTTTCAACTCTCATTGTTCAGAATAGTATAGAACAAAATAGAATAGAATATAGTGGAATAGAATAGAAATGGTAACAGGAACGTGCTGAGTGGTTCATTCTTGAGTTCCTACCCAAGTCATACTTTCCATGTTAGTGTCGTTAATATCACTACAAATATGAGTCTGTGGCCCCGGAAAAATTTATTCTGCTGCTTGGCTGGCAGCGTATACTTGTATCTGTACTCAAAGAGAAGGTTTATTGTTTAGGTATAAATTGCAACGCACTGTTAGCGATCGACATGACAGCTTGTTTGATGCGTCTTTATGCCTGAACAAGTTTTACAAGTATTCAAGCCTGGAAGCCGGCTGAGTATCCAAGGAGTATCCAAGCACACCGGAAAAATTATTTATAAATTTGGCCTCGAGGTCTAGTAGTCCTATTTGATCAGAACCTGCGGCGGACTTGAGTGTCCAACTTTTTACGGTGTTCTTACATGATCGGGGGCCACCAGATGCGACACCTGAGGGACCAATTAAACCGACGGAGAACAAATCCTTTCATTTTGTTTACAATCTATCTCAGCAGGCTGCTGGGTGAAAATTTGAATTGTGATTCTTCTTTCATAAATAGGACTGTTTTAAAGTTACATTTTTTATCGTCGATTTTTATGGGTTTCTATCTTCGATTTCTAAAGTTACATTTCTATTCAGCTCTTGGGAAATTTCCAACGTAGAATTTCTCAAAACTTTAGCTATGCAACATTATCTAAGATAGACAGAAGAAAGCTGATGTTCATTTCGAGAGTCATTCTACTTTTATTTTCATATGAAATTTTAAGAGACCAAAAAATGTCACCAGGTCACTATCTCTGCTCAGATGGAAATAATATTTTCAGCGAAAGTCATCATCTTAACATTAAGTGAATTAATTGCTTTACTGATAAGGCACCAGCTTCAGCTTCACATTCAGGACCGGAGATTCCGCAAAGTTTGCGCCACAGGTTGACAGCGAGGGACCCAATCTCAGTACCATTACACCTTCGCTGCAGCGTCTCAACGCTGCAAAGTCAACTTCATTTCACGCCATGTCGACGAAATACCTTGGTCGATATTGGGTCAATAAAAATGAACTGGGACACTCGAAAACGAAAATAAGTTTTTCTTGCTTCACGTGTCACCGCCTTAACTCCCCTGAGTGGCTCCCAGCGAGGTGCTGGATCGGCCTCCCAACGCTTGACCTCATTGGCCTTCCTGCAACTTCAGTATTTATTGCACGCTTGCAGTGCGCGTTGGGTATCAAGTATGATACTTATTGTCATCACAAGCAAATCATGTTCTAGCTTGGTCAATAATTTATTCGCAGTTGAAGCATTTTACATTTATTTGTGCTGCACTCTGACTTACGGCTTGAAGGACTCGTTAAAGAGAAACCTTCATCAGTCTTCCTCCGCACACAAAGATCTCATTGGAATCTGTTTTCCTGCATTTAATATGAAGGCTGCCCAAGGTGCTTGAATATCTGCAGATTTTAACTCTGCAATGTGCTAAGTTGCATTCTTATGCGTTCGAACCTCAAGCTTCATGGCCCGCCTGAGTCTTACCGCGTCGTAGTTGTAATAATGACGCATCGAGTGATCAAGGTAATCACTGCATGTAACATGCATGCGTACATGAAAAGGCCTGCGAAAGTGTATACTGATTTTGTGCACGAAAAAATTGATATTCTTATGGCACCTAAGGAGGAAAGTTTCTTCAGCTCTAAGCTTTGCGGAAAACTCTTGCCTTGCGCGTGAGGCGTACGATGGCTCGATGCGCTGACGTGCACATACGTTAAATATGTGAAGCTACGCATACGTTAATTTCTTAAGACACCCTCTTATTTACGCTAACTTGACATGAAATAATGCTAATTTCAGTATCACTGATACGGACTGCCTTCTCTGACAGTGTCGCTGATTAATTAGAAATACGGACCCGGGAATTTTCTCCCATCTAAATCTTTAGGAGCATGACAGAGAGACGGAGGGACGGACTGACCAACCAACCAACACTGGGCTATTATTATATTGTGAGATATACATTTGAGTAATAATTCGACATCTACTAGCCATTGTCTACCTCTAAATGGCAACGTTGGCGCAGTAGAACTTGAAAAATTTATGACCTCGCGGTGTTGGCGAGGACGCAGCGGGTACCTGCGTTGTTGTTTCAGGTAAAGGAATCTTGAGGGTAGAAGTCATCAAAGAGCCCCAGAGCTGCACGAAATGGCCTATAGGTGCTAGAGGCCAATGCATCGCTATGTTGTCTAGAGTGTTGAACTTATGACCAAAGTTTTACCCAAACCAAAAAATTCTGGATAAAACTGGCGTAGCAACAGAAACTGAAAAAAAAAGATTGGGTGTGAAGAATGCAGACATGCTTGTCAATTTTATTCAAGTACTCGCTCTTTACAATCAAACCTGTATGTTGATGACGTCAATGGCCTGTTCTGAGCGCATAAAAACTGCCCAAGTGTTTTGTTGATGGCGATAATTAGACTGGAGCTGCCACTTTTTGTTCCTCATTCGCTGAATGTCGAGAAAGAAAACGCTAAATTTTCTCAGATTTTCTTTTTGTCTCTCTTAAGGAGTCAAAAGCGAGAAAATTTTTCAACAGTGGTACATCAAATTCTGATCAGGAAATGCTTCAGTTCTGAGTACGTATAATTTTTTTATGAAATTCAATTGAATCCCTGGAACTCATTCGAATGCAACGAACAGCGGAAATCAATAAATTCCTACACTTTCTAATCTAGCCCGAAGCCCACGCTGGTATGGCATTTTTGAATCGTTTGGATTCGCATAATAATTACTCAGTTTGAGTGCATAATAATCACTTTAGGCGGTAATACGTCCGTTCTATTGTATGTTGGTTTCGTCGATTTACGCAGATGTGTCGCTTCATGACCTTTTTCTAAAACGTTGACCATCAAAATTTATTCGTATGTACGTGCCGAGAAGTGCGTTGAATTATATTATCCCTAAATGTTTCCTGAAAACTCAGTTCGTCACCCAGAGTTCCCAAGCGGATCAGGTGTTCTCGTTACAATTCTTGCAGCAAATTTAGTTCATGAGTCGAGTTTAATAAGAATATATTTGTCTCGTCTCCCCGCTGATTCAAAGGACTTTTTGCCTGACAAAAAACTCGGGTGGCAACCAAAGTACGAATCACTGATCCCGCCCCTGTTGCCATCAGAGTGTTCTCTTCAAATGCTTGGGTCGACGTTTTTTATTTTTTCCGTCATTTCTTGACGGTTTCATCGAGATCATTGACGTGGCTGTGTGTCGAGGGCTACGTTATCCGAAGTGAATGTTTGATTTGTGTGGCGTTGAGACGTTCGTGTATTTCTAGGGACGCACCCTAGATCTCGATGATCTCGATTACTTCCTCACTGAGATTTACCGCAATGATCGAATTGATTGCGGGCAAAAAGGGATATAGCGCTGAACGGAACACTAATTTACTAGTCATGGTTAGTGCCATAGTTTTGGCAATATTGCCCTTTTACTTCCCGTCAAATATATTCCGGAGGTCTCACGACAAACGGGTCCCGAAATAAAAATAATATAATTTGAAAATCAATTGATGCAATGTTATTCCGTTTCGACCATATTCTTCGTTGAACGCTTTTCAACAAATACTATACGTTTTTATAAAATATCTTCAAAAATATTCACTTGTAATTACTCTACTGAAGGCTGTCAGAAACATGTTTGTGCAGGAGAGTCAAACAATGAAATGTACACGCCACAATTTAACTTTTAAGTTTTAGAAAAGAAGTTCTTTCAACTACTATGCAGTAAAACATTTTATCAAAATATTTTGAGCGTGTTTCAAGCTCCAATTCCTTCCCCATGTCGCCCATTTTTGTCCGCGCATTTTAAAGTTCTTGATCGCATCAATGAAACTATTCGTGTGATTGACTGTCCATCATTTTTTAGTATATTGAATTCGTTAGTGACTTTATTTCAATTATTCAGTGTTTTGAAGGCACTAGAATATGATTTCGTCTCTAAGTGTCCCCATAAAAAATAACCACACGGTGTTAGATCAGGGGATCTGGGAGGCCACTCAATTTCTTGATTAAATACAACTACGCGGCTACTAAAAACTTCTTAGCCGTGTTCTTACAGCAACCAGTCCATGAGCCGGTGCGCCGTCCTGTATCCAGCCAACTCTATTAAATCGACTCGCATAAATATTCTCGATCTCTGGGATTGCTTGTTTTTTGATAAGGTTTAAGTGTCCAGCATCATTCAACTTATCGTAGTAAAACGCTGGTCCAACTAAATTCCAATTTCTGCAAATTCCGGCCCAAACGGTCACTTTCTCTGGACAAATGGGTACCTCAAAGTTAATTGCAAGAGATCTGTTATAATAAGTTCATACTGTAGTACCTTATGGTTATTAACTCTGGCATTCATGAAAAATGTTGCTTCATCACCTTTTTGCTTCATTTCGGGTTCCGCTTTACTTGGGACTTCTTTTTCCCACAGTTATTGTAGTAACAGGTATTGTAGTAAAAATTATAAGTATATTGTCTTTACTCGAAGGAGTGGTACAGTATTGACACTTGAATGATGATTTTAGTTCATTCTCTGAGTGGCGATGCCATAGAACTGTCAATGGTCGTTGTCGTAATACGCCAGTTAATAATGTAATATTTCGAGTTTTGACATGTGAAGTCTTCAGTATTTATTATGTGTTGTAGTGGCTACATCTTTAATCTTGGATGCTACCGCAGTACTACTAACATGCTAACAATACTATTCATAATAATACTGCACTATCGAGGTATAAGATTTTATCATAGCACGTTACGTATGCCTGATAAAATCCTTCAGAATGAAGTCGTAGATAATCATGGAGACTACATTGATGATAGAATTTTAAAAAGTCTAAAATTTGATCTTTATTCCTTGATTTAAAACCCGGATGAAACTTCGGGTGCGACCGAATAATTTCATAGGCGGCGCGGGCTCGCCTCTTTCTTCCGGCTCTGGAGCACGCGGCGCGGCCCTCGTGGCACACTCCCGTGTCTAACTTTTCACCGGAAAATCTATACTTATGTATAATTTTGCCCATCCATGATATTTATGAATGAATTAATAATAAATTCAACGATAGGGCGGCGACAAAGCTACATAGATTGGAGGACATGTATTACTCGCAGGACGAGCGCCCGGCACGAGCCGGAAACCACGGTATCCTTGATACAGGGTTACAACGCAGGTTTTCCCACAGGAATTTCGATGGTAGATTTTCTACGACGCGTGCCGCATGACGTCACCTACCCACGCGCAGCCCCTCATTATAATATCAAGTCTTGTTCATGAATCCGCGACGCCAGGTGTGGATGCGCCCACGAAACATTCCCGCGACTCAGGTTCGCGCGGTAGAACTGCAATAAATTTTTCATAGGGTGACTCTGTCTCTGATGACGTCATCGTGTGAATTTCATGAGATTTTGGCGCTGCTTCGAGTACAAACAATACCAAGCTGAATATTTATCTGATATATGCATTTTGAACAAAATTTGTCCTGTAGAAGTTGCAACAGCTCATCCAACGCTTGTGGCTGCAATAAAATAATAATAATTGACACGTGATGCTAATTTGTGTCCGTATTTTGGTGCATCTTTCAATAAGCAATCTTCTACTCGTAACTTAAATGAAGAAAACCTTAGCATTTAAATCAGTATTACTGAGGGGTAGCCAAGTCTCTGACAGCTGATCGCAAAATGAATCAACCTACACTTCAACATAAATTTCTAGAGAAACATTAACATGCATTCGGTAACCAAAAATTGTCATTGATCATGAAGGAAAGCGTTAGGCTTAGGTTGAAATGTATCGCCACTGCGCATGGATATTGTTTTCTTGGTTATGAATGGGCCTTGTTTGCATATTATTCACACCGTCGGCAGTCACTAAAATTTAAGCACTCGTTTGAAACCTGTTTTGCGGCTTGTGAAGAACAAAAGTTTTTACGTAGAGGCTCAAAGTCCATTAACTTAAACATAGATCACCAAATCGCCCTAACTACTGCAGAATAACGATGAAACAGCGGCCAAGCAAGTCAACTATCATACTACTCCTGTTCATGCGAAGTTAGTAATTTTTTACAAGGCTATGCTGATTTTCAAGTCTCGCTATCATCAAGTGCGACGTTTGTGATATCATAGGTCATCTGGTGTAAACCAGTAAGACACAAGTAACTGCGATTTGGGGGGCCGTTCCGCTACTATAAGATGTGCAGCGCGCGCTCTGCCTGTCAAGATGCTCCGAGCTCTCGTGCCGATAACGTGTCTCTAACAGCTTCCTCAAACGTCCCCAGCTTTTGAGGTGCGTGCTGAAGCACAGGTACTGTGCTCAGAGTAGCACTGCTTTGTCTTTAGATATGTTGATTTGCAATAGAGATGTTTGAATGAATACTTCTGTTTCCCGATGTACTTGTATTTTATTATGATGTGATTGGATGTGATTTATATTACTCATTGATGCATGAATGATATGAATAGTTTTGCTGTTTGAATGTTCTTACGATACGTGTGTTTTTTTTTAAATTGGAAGTTTTCATGAGAATACAAAATATTACACCTACCTTGAGGTCTATGTTTCATTGTCCTGGAGTTTGAGTACACAGAGCGCGCTGTCGTGCAGCTCACCTGTTATTGTCCTTACTCATTACCTGCCAAACTTTCCTATCATTTGCCATCTAAAACCCTTCGGCTGTTCAATTACTTCTTGAGTGTTTAGGCGACAATCTTGAGATATCTGTAAGTAATGTATGGGCGCAAACAGGGTAAAGTCCTGAGATATTTCCAACTATTAACTCTCATGTTCAATTTATGTTCTCAACTGGTAATTTACTGCAAGGCTATGCTCTCTCACACTGCGCGTACTTGAGGTTTTATATCAGGGCGATGAAAGTACTTGGATGATCAAATTTGTTCCCTTTATAAATTTTTCGAGCAGAAAAAAATTACTCTACATCGCTTACTCCGTTTATACTTTTATCTTTATTTTGAGTTCAAGTTCTAAAAAATTCCTGACAATATCATTTTTCTGTTTCAGATTCCTTGTGTTAACTAAAACATCATCATCATGAAATTCACGTTGGTAAGTAATTTTTACTTTTTTTTAACACACAGCTCTAAAATCGTTAAAGAAAAATTTTGATAATTCGAAGTTGTTTACATATATTGTAATAAGTCTTCGTCGTTAGCTAACCTACTGCAGGAATAATTTCGATGAGTAAATTGTTGCTCACGTTTTTTCACTTTGGAGCTACACAAATGTTTCACAGCTGAACATTCAAGCTTCATTAACTTCCCAAATCTGATTCAATTTCTTCATAGTAAAGCATACTCAACAAACGTAAAAAATGACGAATTATTTCAAGTATGAATAGGGGATAAACAAACCAGTACATATTACGATTTAAAAAAGTACCTTTAGCACACGCTTCTTGACAATGGCGTTACAAGCACAGCTTGTTGTGTCGGCCACAAATGCACGAATGTGTGCGGTATTTTTCGTGAGTGTTCTCACCACACAACCAGACGACTTGTAACGATACAATCTAGGTTCAGTGCAGACATTATTAAAGAGTAAAGATACCAGTTTTCTTGCGTGGGCACATGAAGAGCGTACTCTCAAAAGAGGGATTAGCGGAGCGACATACATAGTTCGGAGGAACGTTAGCTTGAATAAGTATGTATGTAGGTACCATGAGAGATGAGATCAAATTTGTTCGTATATTTTTAATGACGAAACAATGAATTTAAACGATGACAGCGGAACACAGAGCGTGAATGAGGATATGAGGCCATCGTTTAATTCTCAAATGAATTTTTGAGAAATCTGTTTGCATTATCTCGTATAAATATGCAGATGTCTTGTAATAATAAAACATAAGACATACACTTGATTGAGATAAATGCAAAAGAATGACCCTCAACTTCAACACCAGGTATTCTTGCTACTGCTGGTGGTGATGACGGTGATGGTGGCAGGTGCTCCTCAGCTCATCAGGACGAAAAGGAAGTTTCCAGGACAGCGGCGCTTGGGAGCCACCAACTACGGCCAGTTCTCTGTGGGCAAGAAGGGATACAGAAAACGTCAACGAGGCTGGTTCGTAACAGCATTCGAACATAACTTTCTGAGTATAACCAAAGCTTAGGTGCAGGAGTATGATTTGTCTTCAGGTTTAAACTTCAGAGCTTGCAAATTTAAGGTTAAGCAGTTTTTGAGTTCGGGGATTTCGAGTTAAGAGTTCACTGCTGCATTCAAAGGGTGGTGTTTTGGCCGAGTTGCTCTCGTAAAAATGACTTGAAATGGTGTCATTTGCTAACTTATTTTCAATGCTTCAGAAAAGTTCTGCAACACCTCAAACTTGACATTCAGTTAGTACGAGGTGATATAAAAATATTACATGGTTTATTGTGAAAATATTACGTGGTTATACCACAGCATGAAATGTATTCTAATGATTTTCGCTCACTGAAATCTTGGTACTAAATAATCATTTGCGTCTGAATTGCCTACAGAACGGACTGCGAACTCCTACATGGATTTGAAATCCTGACAGAAATGGAGGAACTGTGATGCTCAACTGCCCTGTCGAGACAGGACTCGGCCTGTGAGAAGCTCTCGTCCTCGCCTTGCAAGTCTGAGAAATGTTACAAGCCCAATTCTCGGAGCTGGTCAACAACGAATAGCTGCTCCTCAGACATGAGTCTTTTTGCTCGTCTAACTACTAATTTTTAAGGAATGATTGTTGTATGTTAGTCTGCTTCTCTAAGTAGATGGATTAAAGCTTTACACTTTGTTGTATTTAGAGAGTTTCCTTCCGAAGATTTTTTGATCTGAAGGCTAGGCATGATATGTAAAAATGTAATATTCGTAGCAAAAATATTCTATTTTTCCAGTATTTGCTTATAAGTTATCAACTTCTCATATATATGATACCTAATATTAATTTAGTAAACAGCCAGCATGTAGATAAATGAGTCATTACAGCTCATTGGTACTCCATGCGATGCTTAATATATGCATAGAAAAAGCTCCCTGCCATGGATCTTATTTATTCTTAATGCTAAGTTTACCTTTGTGTTGTACGCTGTGACAATAATTATAAAATTAAAAAAAAGACTCGATTAATTTTATTTACCAAATGCCCTACTTAAACCTACACATCGCAGTTTCTGGAGAACATGAAGCGTACGTAAAGAATGAAGACTGCCGTGCTAAATGGTTTCTAACTCTGAATAAAAACGTTATGTCATCGTTTCCAAGTTATACCGGTATCTGGTAAAGCTTCAAATCTAATATGATGAGCGAATTAGTTTTGCATGATCGAGCTACAAACTAGTTGGAAGAGATAGGAACTTGTGCAAAAATTAAAGTTCACGTAAACTGCTTTTAGAGTATAGAATTATGTAAAAAATATTCATCGTTGTCAGTTTCGAATAAGGAGGGTGTGAAAGAATAACTTACTCGTTCACAATTCGACAAATTCTGGAGTAAAGTTTTATGATTCAGGGCCACAAGTCTGTATCGTTACAAACTAGAACCTGAAGGGAATATAAGCATCACGGGAAAAAATTAGTCATTAACTAATAATAGGTGTAAGACCTTCATGCACCAGCACGAATAGTGACTGCAATTCTGTGCAGTATGTCTACAAGTGTCCTAATGTACGTCTGGTTGATTTTAAACAACTCTTGCATTAACTAATCTCGTTGTACGGCTCCAGTACGTGGACGATCTTCCCTACGTCTAACTTGTCATTCGAGGTGGTCCCACAAATTGTCTATTGGGTTCATGTCTGGGGACTTAGTTGGCAAATCTAAATGCCTGAGATATACTAAATGACGGTAACGCCAATAAACGACAGTCCTAGCTCGATGCACAAGGCAGTTGTCTTCCTGAAAGGTGGGCAATCAATATGCTTTTCTGTACTCAGATATTGAGCAAATGGCAAAACTTGGTTATCTAGCAGCTCAATGGAGACATGCTAGTTCAGTTGGATGGATGCTTCAATTAGAGAACCCACTTATGTGAAGTTGAAATAGCCCCAGGACATGACTGACCCTCCTCCTCCTTGCTTCGCCCCTCGCACACAGGCTTCGTTGAAGGTTTCATGAAGTCTCCGATGAGCACGAAGGGGGCGTAATTGCTATAGAGACAGAATCGTGATACATCTGACCATATGACACTTCTCCACTCCTCTATAGTCCAAAGTGCGTGTGTTCTATCTCAGCTTAAACGAGTGGTATAATGGGCAGAAGTTAACATCAACCGTTGACGAGTTACTCTGCTCCATATATCTATTGCGTGTATTTTTCTAGGAAGATTTCGTTCAGAAACGGCAAGAAACGGGCTGTTATCGACGCTTACAGTAGTTCCATTCTCATTGCTAAGCGATTCCGGTCAACTATTCAGGACACACGGCTACTGCCCATGTCGGTTAAAATTTTCTTCTTATTACAATTCTGCCTTGAATTCTCGAATGTTCCGGATTGTTTCCATTACTGATAGATCCGCATAACAGTGCAGCATGAAAAGCCCGCGAGTTCTGCTTTCTTTTCACTAGGCGTCCTTCAGGCCGGCCAAATCCAATTGCCCCTTGTAGCCATCTTGCTTTCGTCTTATCGCTGTCGAACAACTAAGAAACAAGTCTATACTTTGTCAACTCTGAATGAAGATTGATGCCCGTTCGGTACTTACAGTATATATAACCTAAATTTCGGTCACAGTCTTGAAACCCGATTGCTGAACGTAGAAAATAATTAGAACCCGAAAAACAATAAGTGACGAATTTCATGTCCGGGGAGCTTATTTTTTCAAGTTCTGCAATTTCTCTAGGAAAATGCGTACTACAAGAAAATGCGCTACACTAATTGTACGAGTATCGCAAAGGTAGAAACCGTAACATCACACACATGCAGTCTCTCATGCTAAATTGAGAATACGATAAGCTTCGCAGTTTGAGGTCCTCTGTTACGTAACCCTGACTGAGCAAGTGCGCTAAAGAATCTAATTCTGGCAGCAGGAATACTCGATGAAAATCTTGCGTGTGATGCTGTTGGCCCCCGTTCAGTTAAGGCTTAGTGTATTGTTCGTATTAGAAACATGGCCCGATTTGTATTGGAAAATAAGGAATGCGCAGATCCTTGGAAAATAACATTTATTACTTGGATTCACTAGATGTTTCGGCCGTCACGCCGAGGCCACACTGGGGTGCCGCCGCTTCAAGTTATGCTTCATATTACCTAAATAACTATCCATTCAACCGGTCATCTCGGTGAAATACGTTCACATAACAAAATTTCGTAACATAAAGTACAGGGTTGTGGTCAAGTAAACTTTTTCACAAGATAGTATGTCTACAGATTACCACATATTTTGCTTAAAGTAGTAACCCTGTCATGTTAAAAAAAAATAGCACTTCAATTCATTTAGGATAACGGAGGGGCTAAAAAGAGAAAGAGACAATATGACGTATCATATTAGGTGATATAATATCATAAGTGGTCAAAGCTCGAGAGATCACTTTCCCTTTCTGCTCTCCAGCAAGGGATTACGTTGCTGTTCGTATGTTCTTCAGAGGTGCATTGTTTCTCAACATTAAGTTTCATCTTCTCTTTCACTAATGGTCCAATTCTTAGCAGCAATAAAGAGTAGCCAGACTTTTTAGTTTTTTTAAGCATTCCGAGGGATTGGTTATTATAGGCCTTTTCTTGTGGCTCTTTTGGGGTGAGAACATCATGCATTCTGAGATGGAAAACTCCACTTTAATTATATTAAACACACTATCTATGTATATAATTGATGAGTGGTGAGGGGGAAACGAATAGCCTATTTACTGGGTATCCGTATTTCAACCGAAAATGATTTTTCAGTGAAATAATTTTATGAAATTACTTAAAATTCATTTAATTTTTATTTGAATGGAGGTTTGTGTCGTGTTACCAGGGATTGCAATATGCAAGCAGTCATGAATCCTAGAGCTGTGCAGATGTGCCTTGCTTTATATTTTTTGACTTTCTTCACATCAATTTTACGGTATGTCGTTACATGATTACAAAGGTGGCTGTCTCGGTCCAAGTAAAGCACAAGGTTATCTTTTCTAAAAAACAAAATGATAGTATTAAGTAGCACTTCCCTAGTCAATTGCAGTCATTTTCATGCTGGGCACGCTGAGAATAGCGGCAACTGGAAAAATTCTTGGAAAACAACGACCAGAACAGGTAATGAAGGTGTGGATTTTCTCAAAATTAAGTTTACAAGTTGATCACTATTCACTGCAAATAAAGTTTAGGAGTACTCAAAGCAACTTTGCTATAAGTTTCGTTCACCTTCGTTTCTGATCGTCGCAGGAAAGCGCGCCGGTATGATTTTATAATATTTCTTGGAATAATTTTTTAAAGAATGGTTCTTTAAAAATGTGTCGTTTTTGATCTGACTGTAGTTCAAGGTGCAAAAGTAGTTTGTAAAATAATCTACTGTCAGTTCTAGCATATTTCCACGTTCAAAAATATTTATGTGATAATTGTGTCTGTAAAAACTGCTGTTCAAAACTAGCCACTACACTTGACAATTCCACCGTTGGAAATCATTGTTATACGAATAATATGTGCAGCGATGTTCAACTTTACAATTTTGTTGCCGCCAAGGACAGAGTTATATATAAAAACGGGAAGTTTCGAAATGCGTAGTGGCAGCCATATTCAGTTTTCAAACGCAGTTTTCAGGTATTGATAATTTGGATTACGGTCTCTTAAAAGGCAAATTCTAGTGCTTCAATTGCTGTCAATAAAAAATGTTTAGCGGATATTTTTTCAAAAGTTCCCGTTTTTGTGCGTCACGTAGGGTAAATCATCGAGACTGCGTTCATAGCCAAGAATGAGCTAACTCCATCATTCATCATGGAGGAGATGGCACGTCCCGGCGTGTTCGTGTTGCTGCGAGGCTCAGTCTTCGGCGTTCAAATCGAAGCGCTTGGAAAGCTACAGGGATTTGCGCAGTCAAATCCACGAGGCGCATTATGGCAGGGCGGTAATCACCGGCGTCTGTTTTGCTTCTGCGCACCCATTGAGACCACTGTACTCGGTGCTGATGCGCAGGATAAATGGTCTTCATTTGGGGAGTCGCAAACCGGACTTCTGCGACAAAAACGCTCGTGAACATTCACCAGCCCATTTTCCTTCCAAGAATGAGATGTCTGATATTTTACGAGAGGATTGGGTTACCTAAGAGATTAGAAGCTTGTGACTAAATTTTTGCTCCGTTTTTAATGCTTACGGTATTTTTACTGAGCTTCATCTTCTAAAGTATTCTTACAAAGTTGAATGCATCAAATTGAAAATAAAATTTCAAGTGTGATTCTTTGTAATAGTGAATGAAGCAGAGTAACAAAGTAAAAGTTTGGATTTGAATGAAATTGAGAAATGAACGTAAGCTGGTGTTAAATCTCATCCAAATCTGTAATGAATGAAGACGATGTTCAGAGCCAAAGTGACCTTACTCGCACGTCGTGAGAGCCCCATAATTAGATGTCCAGCGCCAAAGTAATCTTACTCACACGTCGTGAGAGCCCCATAATTTCACAAATTGATCGGTTTCATCTCGTACTACTGAGATCAGTATCGGCTCATGAGTACACCTCTCAAGTTCGTACGTAATCTTTTCGTTTTCTGCTCGTGCAGAACCAGTACGAGTCTAGTTTTTAACGTCCAACTTCATAAGTAGGCGCCTCAGAGTCAAAGACTGCGAAGAAACACGCCGTGTTGATCGAGAACATTCGATCGCAGCCGTCTGTCGGAATCGAGAACTAGCGCCTTGGATGAGCTCCAAAGGAAATTTGTCTGTGAGCATCTTACCTTGATTGCACGTCCCCTGGGTTATAAGATTAATTATAGTGCGGCTCTGAGTATTAACATTGGGAAAAACATCATAACGATGATATTTTAAATTTAATCTATCTCACGCATTAACTCATGAGTTCGCCGTACGCAACGCGCAATATTTAATAATAACAATAGACAATCAATCAACACCGTAAATTTCCAGGGTTCTTCGAATAAAATGCCAAGGCGATGCGCAGAGAATTTATTTAAGCCTGAACTGTTTTTAAATCATCATTTGCAGTCGCTGCAAGGCTACGTCTTGGTTTGCCCATATTGAAACAGGAAAGTTTAAGCACATGTGTAAAATTAGTTCCGCTGAAGAAGTTTCCTGGGCTGCTCATTGCGGTGCAATTTGCTAGCATGGAGATTTGACTTCCGTTTTAACTGGCTACGTAAGCATATAAACAGCTTTTTTCCATGCTCACTCATTTTCGTAAAAACTAAGTTTTCGACCGATAGTAAAATGTGCTTCATACTGATATGTATAATTCATAGGGTGATGTAGGTATTGCATTATTTCTCACTTCATACAGTGTTACAGTTATGTGATTCATTCAGACCATATGTATGTACAGAGGATGCTATACATATCCGACATTGTCAAAGGTTTATTCACCATTGTTACATAACAGCAGACCATTCGAAAAATGAACATCTAATGAATTTTTCTAATCGAAATACTGAATCAGTGTAAAAATACGCCAATACTGAAGCATTGATATAATATCTACAAGAGTGTTAGATTATGGCTTCAAATTTATTCAACACACCCCCAAAATTAGCTGTAAAGCGATAATAAATAATACTCGAACATTCCACAGTGGTTTGTGTGACTCAAATGATGTAAAACTTTCTAAAAAAAATTATTTACTTCGTTCACGTACGACAGCGGCCCTCATTCAATGCATGCGAGCTGCATGAGAAGGAGGTCATTGTTCAACGTTCTAATTCTGATAGCGAAGATTAAAGAACTACTAAAAAAAGCCAGAGAAGAAATTGTTCAGTTACAAAAAGTGGTTTGGGCTATAAAAAACTTCCTCTATACTAAAAATACCAATCAGCGACACGATTCCGCGATTCATGTCATATCAGTCGACTGGAAGTTTACCACATTCAGGACGTCCACTGAAATTTCAAACCATATAAACGTATAGTCCGAAGAGGGAAGAAAAATTCTTCATTGAACTTCAAGATGATTTAGAAGTGGCGGGAAAAAATGAATGCAAGAACAGAATTCGAGCAGTTCTTAGAAACGATCGACTCCGTCCTCGCACGTCAAGAAAAACGCATTTGTTGCAACTGAAATTGCCCAAATTTAGTTGATGTACATTTAAAGAAGTTTGCAAAACGTTGGTACTCTGTACTATGGTCTGAAAAGACGAAGAATGAGTTATTTGGGCGGAAATTTTGACAATGTTACGGATATTTATTGCACCTACTGTATATTTCGTTTCCTTATTCACCACTAAGAGAGTAATAATTTCATTATAGAATTCCTATAGCCTAAGCCGAACGATTTTATCTTTGGTCGTTATCGAGATTGTAAGTTGTACATAGACCAAAATTTTGAGGATAAATACGCAAGGAAAAGATCGTCTAAATTTTAAAGCACGAGAATCATACAAAAACAGGCGGAATGCTGTTTTTGCCCGAGTGCCAACAAGATAAAGCAAACTCGTTCTTATAGACTTTTTAGGAGGCAAAAAACTGTCACAGGAAGGAGCCTGTTATGCAAAAATTTTGAGGAAATTGAGAGCAGAATTAGCTAAAAAGTGTCCAGGAAAACTCCATCGTGGAATCCTCTTCCATCACAACAACGCCCTTGTTACACTTCTTCACTTGTTGCAGAAAAAGTTTTGAGAGAATTTTGATGGCAATTGCGGCCACATCCACCTTAAAGCCCAGACCTAGTCCCATCTGAATTTTTTCATTCCCAAAACTCAAAGAACAGTTGAAAGGCGTTCATTTTAAAAACACTGATGGAGCAAAGCCCACAACAAAAACATGGCTCATCAAAGGGTCTGTAGATTTCTTTAAAAATGATTTAAATGGATGGAAACACAGCCTGGAGAAGTGCATTGACTTTGACGAAAATTGTGTCAAAAAATAGATCCTTTGTATGAAAAAATTAATAAAGAATTATAAAATTCCGTGTATATTTGAGGTCGTTTTGTATATCCAAGAACTCCCATGCTCATTGAAATTCTATGAATAAGAAAAAAAACAAATAGATTTACTTTTAACGTCAAATTGAGCTCCGTTTATTCGTCAAAACTGACTTAGCTCCTTGATTTTTCTCGGATAAGTTAATGAGAGCCTACAAAACAAAAGATACACAAGCATGTAAACACGATTAGCTTAGGTGTTACTTTTAAGACAGCTACCTTTCTTTTCTGTTCTAAATAGAGAGCAGAGCAAAGTGGCATTCAATGCCTATGTTTAGGTGTCTGCCGACACTGGCTTCAGACATTGGCTGATCGTGTGACGGGCCCTCAAATCTATGTACATAGGACACATGAGAGACCCAGCGCTTCAGGAACGTGCCCCCATAAAGTATTTTTGGTAAAAGTTTCATTCATTTTTTCATTTTTTATAAGGTAGTTTACGTCTTCAGATGCAACATTAGAAATTCAACTATTAAAATCAGCTTCCAAAGTTTACTATAGAAAATGTAAACAGAGCTTCATGATTCCAAAGCAGTTTTTAGATATCGGTATATGAACAATACTGCGTTGGGTGTTGTGTATAAAATGACATAGTATTCTTTAAATAAGTTAAGAAATTTCGAGATAAAACTCAAGAACAAGAAAGGTTGTCCAACTATCTCGCATGGGATAAGGAAATGAGAGAAAAAGTCAGGCTTCTTGTCTTAGGTTATCAGTCAGTTAGACTTACGTTTTTGTGATAAAAATTACTAAAATTACTGGTCCCTTGAGCAGGACGATACCAGTAATTGAGCAGGAATTACTGGACAGGTGACGCAGGAGCGCGGGACCGGGACTCCCTCAATCACACGTGCAAGATAAACTAAACAGCGATACAAGCATTGTATCTGATTAAAGTTGAAGTTCTATTGTTCGGTACCAATCATCGTGTTTGTCTCTTGGCCCCTGTAGATAAAAATATTGAAAAGCTGCTATATCAACTGTGAAGTTGTAAAAACGTTGAGTTCTCACATATATTATGTCGGATGAACACATCTGTCTGAGAAATAATGAAGCGTTTACTCATGTATCACATCAACTTTCACAAAATTAGTACCTATGTATACATTTTGCCCACCAGACCTACGTACGTTCACTGACCTCTACAAACAAGCCCTGCAGTATCAGATTTGCTTATTTTAAATCCTTCCAAACGCATTAATTAGCGAGTAACTCGTTACTGAATTGGAAAACAAACGAATTTAAATATTTTTCTCTTTTTCTACAGTGCAAGTAGATCTCGTTTTATACCTCACAGCTCTGATTTGAACAGGATGCTGAAAGTCAGCGTTGTTACGACATAAGCAGAACTCTCTGCAGTGGTGTAACGCTTCCGGACAATGCCTCTCTTGGCCAGACTTATATTTCTCTCCTGCGGTATGCAATACTGGAGGAGAAAGAACTCGTTTGCTACAGGTGATTCACTTTGTACGTAGTATAGACTTGTATAACCAGTTATACCATTATACTCGCAACCATTTTATACTAAGGTAACTACGAAATTTTAGGGTAGGCGATCTTGGACCCGTGATTCTCGTCTTGAACATTGACATTATAAGTACTTCATCACTAGCAAAATATTCACAAGGCAGTTTCATTAATTTAACTGATTCTTGGATTGCCAACATTTTTGAATTGTTTTTAAGTTGTTTTTAGCGGGGAGACCTCATTATGGTTTAGATTTTAGATCAACTTATATACTAACTAAAACGTACGGACAAAAATCTAAATAAATAGTTGAACGTTTTGCACTATTGAAAATACAAGATTCAGGGACAAATTGAGAGTTGCTTTACCACACCTTCTGATTAATTCAAAGGAACTCGGAATTACAGCTACAAGTAATGCTTATCTTATTTTACTATGCGTATATATATGCAACTGTTAAACTTCATTGTACAAATCACAAATTTTCTTTGATGACTTCTCGAAATGTCATAGCTTTATGTCTCATAAATGATCACTAAATCCTTATTAGCTTCTCGAACACTATGTATTTTTTAGATGTTATATATCAATATGTATGCTATTATGAATAGTGGATGATTCAGTTTCGATAAATATTTAGAACTATGCACATTACAGGAATCACTTGCGTTATTAATTAATCACCTGCGTCGCTATTTAGCGACGAACATAGTATATTCAATAGGGATTTTGAGAGTACCGTAAATTCGGCACAGTTACAATGGGTGAAATTAGTATTCGTAGCATGCCAAATATTTTACATTTTTCTTACTAAACATATTTCATAAAACCTTGTAAATTGTGAGTCCTATTTAAGAAAAGGCAAGATCATTATGTAATATCTAGTAAACAAAAGTTTATTTTAAAATACTCAAACAACAACGAAATAGGAAAACAGGGGCGGTAATAAGTATTGGTAAGATAATTCTCAACTATACTTGGTCGCATAGCCTTTATTAGCTACAACCGCTTGCAGGCGATGCTCGTATGAAGAGATGAGGGTTTTGCAGAAGTTCAGAGGTATTTTCTCCCATTCCTCGAGGCAGTATTGTTCTAATTCAGCCAGATTTGATGGTTTCTTCATTGTAACTTGAATCTTCAACTGTTTATAAACATTTTCGGTTGGACTAAGATCTGGCGATTGTGAAGGCCACTCTAAAACCCTGACCCTCTTACTACGTAGCCACCATGAAGTGTATTTCGATAGCGCTTAGAGTCGCTATCTTGTTGTAACACCTATTTAGTTCTGTTCAACCCGAGCATCTGAACAGTAGGTATCAATTGTTCAGACAAAATTTCACAGTAATTATTCGAATTCATGGTTCCATTAATGACATGGAGTCGTCCTGGGCCTGAAGGGGAAAAACAACCCATAACATAATGCGTGCACCACCATGCACTACTGAGGGCAGGGTGTTTCGTCGCTGCATGGATGTATTCAGTTTTCACCAAATAGTCTTATTGTATTTATGGCCGAACAGGTCGATTTTTGTCTCATCTGACCGTAGTTTATTATCAAAATATGATAGTTATTTCTTTCATTGTTAAGAGCATTTGCATATGGCAATCAAGATGCAACGTGCTCTTGCTTCATCAGTAGGACTTTTCGAGAAGCGTATTTCTTCTGGTTTTCTTTACGCAGAACATTGCTAATGGTTTGCTTTGATACGTTCACCCCTGCTGATGACAAATATCCTGTTAATTCTTGGCGAGATATTTGAGGGTCTTTTTTAACCATTATGACAATTTCAGAGGAATCTCGTCATGATAGTTTACTTGGACCTCCCGATCTTGCTTTATTGGCCACGATCTCTTTAGATTTCATTTTTTTATGATGGCGTGTACAGTGCTAATAGGAATAGAGAATTTCATGGAAATTTTCCCGTAACCGGTGCCAGCCTTGTGTTTCTTCATAATCATTCTCCTCGCTTGAATATTGTGTTCCTTGGGTTTTGGTACCCTCCTAGACTACGTAGACTGTTTGGAAATTTGCTGTGTTTGTGTTTGATCTTGCACTTTCTTATGTAGGGCTGAGAATTCTTCGAGCTTTTCTCAAGTACGTTTTATTGTGAAAAACGTAAATTATTTGGTACGTTACGAATATTTATTTGACCCATTGCATGTAAAGTAATATTACCTAAATTCATCGTTCAACATTGGGTAATGTACGTTTCGCGTGAATGACTAGTGACAGTTATCCCATTAATATGCTTTCCCACTCAAACATTCATAAATAACAAGCAAAAACCAAATAACATAGATAACATAAATAACAAGCAAAAGCCATCAAACAAAAAATGACTTACTCACTGCAAGAAATGAATTCAGGAAGCAAAGGATTAGTCGGGTTAGTCGGGTTATTCTTACAAGCAGGTTTTGCTCTCAGCTGCATGCTCTGCGACTGCAAACTCGTTTTTCGTCCCCAAGCACCCAACAATCGCTGCCGAGTCTTGCAGGTTTGCTCGCAAGTTGATGAGCTCTCAACAGGATGGTAGTTCTTAAAATAACTCCAGGAATTTAGAAGCCATTGGCCGACTATCATGCTTCAAATTTTAACGGCACCTAGGAGGGAACTCCCAAGAAAGGGCCTCGTCAGTGTACTTTTCACTTTCTTTTAAAACTGAAGAAATTCATTCCATCTCTTGCAGCGGTGACTAACTATGTTTTTCTCTTACAAGTAATTAATTTCACATCATAAATTTATGAGGCTCTAAATGAGTTGCCAGAAGACAATTCAACGTATTTCTAAATGAGTCCATTTTGTTCAGTGAAGCAAAAAGCTAAACAAATTTCAGCTCATCTAAATAACTACGGCAACGAAGAACAACGTAAAATGATTATTTCCTTTGAATAAATAGTGCAGAATTATGAGCTCTTGAAACCGGCTCTCAAAGCAAGAAAAACGTTATAACATAGCACTGTGTATACTTGTTTGGACCTCCTCGTAAACAACATTTTAAATCAGGAGATAATGTACTTCAATTGATGTGCTTGGCAGCTCTCTATTAACAGGCATTAAAAACCTAAGCGCTGGAGAATAAAAAATGGGACTGCTATTAGATAAAATTCTGGTTTGTGATCACAGTTTTTCTTGTTATATGGCAAATGATAGTCAGCCGGTGTCATTGAATAAAGATTATCTCCTTTTAGGTTTGGCTGTACTTAAAAACTTCGAAAGGAACTGGTCGGTGCCCACTTGCATGGTCGAGTTTTTGCGGATTTAAAAACTAGGGCGAAATTCGAGCCATAGTTGTCGAGGTAAGTAATCTACCCCGACGGGATCCTGTTATGGATTCAACTTCTTTCGTTCCTTTCGTCTCGGCGTTATTACGTTTCTGTGGCATCGGCTTGGACCATGTTATTTGATCACTAGTTGTTTAATAAACGAGAAATAAAACGGGGATTGTAATTTTGTTACATAATAGCTAAACTTGTAACTTTTCTAATATTGGCTTTTACTTTTTGGAGACCGTATCAAATTTTTTACAATTCTAAAGAATCCGCCATTGAGCCAATAAGCTTTTTTTAGTTAAACGTGTAGAAAAGTTAGAGTTTATAGGCTCGATGTGACGCCGAATGGAGGTCGGCTTCAATGACCTACCGCCAGGCGACGCTCGACTGGCGCTTCTGCAGTGTGGGTACCCACAAGTATATATATATATATACATATATATATATATATATGGGAGGGGGGTGGGAATCTTGGAGAATATTTGAGACTTATTCTGAATGATGGGCAAACTACGTATCAATATGCTTTAAAAATTATCAGTAAATATGCATCAAAGATCTTGTTGAAGTTTAATTGGGTCGAAACAAAAATGTCAAACCCGTAAATCAGTTTAAATCGTATAAATGTTTAATGAAACAAAACTGATTTTCTTTTCCCTGAAACGCCTTTATTTCAATGCTGAAGAAGCATTGTTAATTTTAAGCTTACGACAAAACATTCTCGGGTACGATTCAACATTTATACTCTATACTTTACTTTTTTACATGTATCATGTCCATCAGACAAACGGCTACCCGAATTCAGCAGTGGGTTACCGATGCAGAGTGCTGACGGTGATACAATGCTCACCGTACGTTGTGTTGAAATCACTTCTTCGTCCAACTGTGTAATGGTTTTAGATTTAAAAGATTACCTGTAAACTAACTTTAGTACTATACTACGGTGCAAACAAACTTTCTGATCATTTCTGGTAACAACCTTGGGCTCCAGACCGCCCTCAGCCACGGCTTTGGACCCTACCTGCATATCGGCGGCGAGGCTTCGCGGAGTTGACATTTGAACCTTGAGACCTCACGATTTATTTTTTTCCTCACAGAGGTTTTTGTTTCGATGTTTCTTGCTCACGCACCATGCAGTTGGGTATTTTGTTTCAGGCTCGGCTTTATAGGCATGCCAAACAGGTCTTTTTGTCCTTGGGGTATCAGCTGTTCCGTTATCTTCGTCATGAGCTCATCCTTCGTTTAATGACCCGTGAAAAACTCTGAAATTTCGACAATCATATAAGGCTGTTTTAACTTAATTTTTTACAATCCTAAATTTTTCGAGGGTAAAGCTTTCCGTATAATTTTAACTGTTTAATCAGTTGAAAAATTTAAACAATCAAATGAATCGAACTGCTAGAAGCGATAAACTTCCGGCTCGATGAATACATTTGAGATTTTTGCAACTCATTTTATGCCAGTATACACATTGTTAACTTATTTGTTTGAATATTTACTTTATAAGTAATGTTTTGAATTAAATCCATCATATTCCCGTGTATCCTTCCTCAAGAACGTTTTTTTAATAATGACAGTATTAGCTACACGGAGAGCCATCCTCCGCTGACGACAGCTGCTATGACTTGAAATTACCGTTAAAGTTCTTAGGCAATTTCTTGTACCATTCGTTTTAGGCGTAACCTTTACCTGTCCTGCGGGCGCGCTTTGGCAACACGCTATAGATTAGCAGGACCGTGTGCACGAGAGACATCGGGGGATTGCGGTCGAGGAATATCTGTGCACTAAGCGTGTGCAATTATATATAATTATCCTTCCTTAGTGATCAGTAGAATGGAAAAAATTATTCTTATGCTAACAGAGCTTGGGGCAGAGGCTGTCAGACGCACATGGTCTCGTTATCGACAGGAAGTTTAAAGGGAAAGAAAATTAGGTGCGAGAAGATTACAATAAAATTAGAAGGAATATTCTACATACGAGTTCCTACAAATGAAGCAACGGAGTAAACAACAAGTCAGGAACAAGTGCCAACGCATGCATGTTTCAGCAGTATTACTTAAGCCATCTAACAAATTCGCACGTTTAATGACGCTTGATTTGTCTCACGATTTTGTAGAAATACGCTTCCTTAAGAATATTCGATCAAAGCTGGCCTTTTTCATTATGCAGCTCCGCCGTGCAATTTCCAGTCCGAGAAAGAGAGCTTCTGGAACTCGCAACTGAAAAGTCACCGCGAAAGTGAAAGTTGCCCAACGCAATTCAATCCGGGATCAAAGATGCGTTCCTTACAAAAGACATTTCTCAACTTCCTCTATTCCATACAGGCAGGTTTCTCACGCTGTTGCACAATGAGCGAGCCTCCCAATTGACTTAATTCATGCAAAAGTATGGGGCTGCGTCGGCTGCTTCACGCGATTCTGAGGACTTCTTTCAACGGCTCTCCATTCACTGCCATTGAGAACGCGACGACGGCCTCAATATATAACGAAGTGGCCAGCACAATTTCCTGGACTCTAGATCTAGTTTTTGAAGCATCTGTGTATCGAACGTGTACAGCCTGTAATTTAAGCGTTATTTAATAGACTAGAATTTTCAATAATTTTCTCTTATTATTTACAATTATTCTTTTTGTACTATTGCGTGAGAATTGTCGCTTATACATTGATTTGTGAAAAAGCCTTCACCACTTTTTGCGTTCGCGTTTTTTAGAGAGTCAAAGAAGGTCTTGAAATGTTTTCTCTTATTTTGGTACCATCATTCGCATTCACATAAGGGCGGTCTAAAGGTGCCTGCGAGGCACAATTATTTTCAAAATTCAATACATAAAACAGTCACTGGTGAAATCAACAAGCCGTTGGAAAGTGAAAAACGATTCATTAACACAGGTACAATAAACCCCGGGTAATAAAATCTCTTCGTCAATTACTGGAGAGGTGATTTAGGGCATTTCGCCCGTAGCAATGTTCACACAAAACCGATGGCACCTGATGGTGGGCGTGAAATGTCGTTCGAATAATACAGTAATTTAAGGAGCCTATTTTGATGAGCCAGTGCAAGATCGGTATCATTATCATACTCTTGGCGATTCTTCACGCCCTTGCTCTTTACTTATCAACTGGCTGATCATAGCCTCTTAAAATCAAATGAATTTATTTGGATTCGTAAAGTCTTCATCAGGGACTCATGGTCTTTCCATTTGTCCGTAACGATCATGTTGAGGAGACTTGCTAAATATACTCGATAACTTGCTGGTACTCGAAATATTGCTCATTGCATTTCTCAATACGTCATATATTCGATTGAATGCGTTTTCGTAATTCGTGAATTTTATAATAATTTTCTGGTGGCGGCTTCAAGTGAAAATTTCACTCACATACGTGCATGTGTTTGACCGTGTATTGTCGATTGGCCAACAGGTCATTATGAATTTGAAATGTATTTCAACGTAAAATAATAGCCACAGGTTGAATCCCAGCCTTTAATTAAATATTATGAGCTTTATTCTGTCGATATTGACAGCTCACTGATCCAAAGTTCCAGTTATTGTTTTTCCATTGACAATCTTTGCAAATCAGTCAAAAAATAATATTTTCGGCGCTGCCACGTCATAGAAAAGATGCTAGAAATAAGTCTGGCTTGATTTTCTGACTCCTGATTCCTTGATTCCATTTAAATCCTTTAGGACGAAATGACACCCACCCCAGTGAGGCTCACCCTTGCACCATCTTGCATTTCGACCACCCTCTCGTACTCAGCTTCCGCCAATTTCAAAGAACGACGCAAGAAGCCTCCCCACCTCTGGACTACTGCAGCTCGCCCACTAGCACACTAGCACACTACGCCCACTAGCACACTAGCACACTACGCCCACTAGCACACTAGCACATTACGCCCACTAGCAGACTCCGTTCATTTTGCCGCTGGCGAACACGTCTGCAATTCCAGTAGACCTGCAGTAGACCGACGCTTTTTTCATTGTCAAATTCCTTAAAAATTGACTTGTTAAAATTTGTAGTTCGCTTCCGCTCATTGCAAGATTCACGTCTAACTATTTTAAATACTTCCAACACCAACACGAACCCATGACCGAAAAATAAACTATTATTCCTGATCGGAAATTTTACGTGAATAGTTCTGTACTTCTCGCTGAATGCTTTCCATCACGCTCCTAAAATCCAGAATGAAATTACCGTTTTGCTTTCAATAACTCCTTTCGTCATAATGTCATTGCTATAGGAGATGTCCCACTGTATAGTGCTACGAACTATTCTCCTAAACTGAAAAGTTATGTTCAAAATGTTTTTAACGCATATACCAAAATGTTTTTAAAGCATATACTCATCGAACGCCTGTTACTGTATTCTTATTGTTTATGACATTCTCGCGAGAATTTTTTTTCTCACAGATGATTAGGACACACATGCTTTGCGGTAACTACTACGCCAACAACTAATTCGTTCACCATTTATTTCGTAGTAGAGCAGAAGCATAAAGTTTCGAGATGCTAGGCAATGATGTTAAGGCGATAACTCTGGTGCTGGTGGTGACGGTGTGGTGCTGCCTGAGCCACAGCGCTGAGGCCGACCCTGGTAACTTCGAAGGCAGAGGCTTTGGAGGCTACGGCGGCTTTGGATCAGGGTCTCAGGTGGGTGAAAGAAAACAAACTTTATTTATTCCAACAGAGTTGGCGTACGGTGTGACGTTGGGTTAATGATTTCATGAATTTACTAAATACGTATATTTAATGTTTTGACCCTTCGCTAAATACTGTCAGAATAGACAAGATGTTTTGGGTTGCTTAGTTGCTTTCAATGTTTCAGAAATATGTGGACAATATTTTTTAAAAGTCTTCCAATTTACCGATTGAGTAATTTATTTTCTTTGTAGTAACTTCTTTTTTACAACAGCACATAAAATTAGTTGGCTTCATCATGCCTACATGCCTACTGCATACTTTAATTTGAACAAAGATCACAGGCTTCAAAAAATAGTGGCTGTGTCATTTGCACGTGTACAAAAACTTGAATACAAGAAATGATTTTCACAACCCGACTGGCGTTACATATCGACAATATTCTGCGATGTCTTTGCTTTCTCACTCGATGAAAATTTCAATTCTTTTCTCGTAGTTTTTTTGCATAAGTCTGTGGCGTAAGTCTTTTGTAGAGATGACAATAATAAACAGTGAGGTCCAAGAGCATTGCCATCGCGGTGTAAGTTCTTAAGAACTCAAGGGAAAAATTTGTAGGATTATAGTTTGGGGTTAGCCAGACCCAAAAGCCCCAACTCATGCTTTTACTTGTAAATGAGCATCTGTATAAAACTTCGAGCTTAGTGACAGCAAGAAACGAGAGTGATTTACGATGAAATATTTTCCATGAAGTAAAAAAAAAAAACACGTGCTAGGATGTTTGAGCTTCTCTGTCACTCCTGCCAGGGCGGAGGAGGAGGAGGAGGCTATTCTGGCGGCGGTGGCGGCTTCGGCTCCGCCGCCTATGGGACCGGAGGACTTGGCGTGAGCGGTGGTGGCGGTGGTGGACATGGTGGCGGCGGCGGGGGCGGTGGATACGGAGGAGGAGGAGGTACGGTGGCAATGCGAAGGATATATGCCTCGCACTAGCTGATCTAATGAGCATTATTTTATTTTCTCCAATTCAAATGAGGTATTTCAGCACTGTTCTGGAAAAATTGTATCTATGACAGCAGTTCCTGTTTTTAATAACCGCACTGGACCTATTCCTAACACTTCTGTTTATTTTGGTAAGACGATAAATATTAAGTATCTCCAGCTTATTAGTACATCCATCTTGTACTCCTGATTTAGCAACAACAGTTTAAGTAAGGGACTAATTTTGATTCAGTTTAGATTCGAGTATTGTGTTACAAGTTGACTTCCTACCTCACTTAAAACTTCAACTCGCTGATCAGCGTAGGAAAAATTGTGTCCATCCTTTTCTTCCTTTATTACAACGTGATCTCGAATATGTCCACCTGTACTGGAAGTTGAGCTAATTTGTTACCAAAGCAACAGTATTACAGAATAGTAGTTTCATCACAAATGTCAACGCTTGGTGTTTCGTCATGTCCAATGTGAGGTTGGCTCCGGAAAATTGAATTTTCAGGTTATGTTCAGATCAAATGAAAATTTCGTGTTTTAGGAAGCTGCACAGATTGAGTTGAAGTGCAGCACCTTATCAACCATTAGTGTCTCAATTGTAGCGCAGGTATGGAGATTTTCCTGCCTCATTTCGGGAGTTCATCTAACCTTGAGCGTGCAGAAGAGGGCAGCCGTGACTAGGGTTAGCTGAGCAGACGGTGCTAACATAAAACGGCACGAAAAAAAGTTCAGTCAACTATGGATAAATCACAAAGTCAGGACCGATAATTTGCATGCGCCCATGAAAAGAATACTTTCGCTCGTTAGAGAAAGTAGGGCATGAAACTACGTCACTTTCCTCAAAAGAAAGTAAATTTTATAATCTCCTTCTTTCTCATTTGGTTTATTCACCACCAACTGAACGGTTGCAACTCATGTCGAATAATTATTTGGTTCTATTTAAAACTGAATTATTCAATGAGGACATATCTTATAGATTGGAGCTGTTGTTGAAATGCTCTGAGCTTGGTCAGTTGAAGATGCAAATCTCGTTTCGTTTTTTGATGTACAGGAGGATATGGACGCTGAGCAAGAGACGCAAAGCTCAACTTTCGACAGCAAGAAATCTTCCTCACAAATGCAAACCGAATCACCAAACAGGGCTCGGTGAAAAATATTCCGGATTTTGGGTGCGAGATTTTTGAAAAGTGTGCACTAATGGGTAAGCAGAAAGAAATGTCTCAACGTCTTTCTAGAGCTCGTTTTAATCCCTTACTAATGCATCCACACCTTTAAGAAAAGCTCACAGGTACATTTCAATACACAACACAATAATTTTGTCTCAACAAAAAGCAGCACCTTATCTAAATTACTGCAACCAGCACAGAGAACCTCTACGTTAACCTTAAACTGAGACGCAAGACGAAGCTTTGAAATCGCTGAAAAGAAGTGAACCTTCGTACCACAACCTGGGATGTCTAGAAAAAATGGAGGCCGGCATCATTTTCCTAAACAGAAACTGGAATATTCAGCGACTGACTACGACTGCTCCCCATTCACCTCTCGTCCATCTCATTTCTATGAGTGATGCCAACGCCTCCGATATTTACTGTAAATATAGGAGTCATTGGAAAGCTCGCTCGGATGCACACCTTCATCCGAGTTAATTAAGGAAATCTGTACGCAGAAATCGTTTGCGTTGTTTTAGAAATTAGTTGCATTCCAAGAATAAATTAGATTGTAATATGTGTATGTTGTAATGTTCGATCGATTTCCTGTTTTTGCACGTTATTGGGGTTTGATGGGAGTTTCAAAATTCAAAACTCGATACTTCGTTGTGGGCTTAGTCAATTGCAATTTTGTGAGTTTATGTATCAGGGGTTTATCTATCATATTTAACTTTACAAAGGAATTCTCTGTGTTCACTCAACTAACTCGTATTGCATTGTAAATGTTTCAGGTCCTTCGAATCCCACGCTCTTTAGAGTCGTAAACAAGTGAAAAATGTTTTCAAGGATGCGTGCAAATCATGCCCACTCATTCACCTATAAAAGTTCATTGAATAAATTGCTTTAAATAAAAAAACTTTTCGTAATTTGTATATTTATTTCAAAATGGATCAGGAGAAACAGAACAACAACAACTTTGAAAACGTAATTATGAGAATAGAGCCAAAATTTTCGCACAATTTTGGTCTTCCTACCAACAGAGAAACAAACATCCGACGGTTCGAGCATGATTTGTTGGAACGTCTGCACAGCTTCGCGAAAGACTCATACACTTTTCCTTCATTAAACACAAACCTTTATAGCTTGAGTGCTCTTTAAAGTTACGTTATGACAAAACCCTTGATACAAACTTACAACACAGACTATATTTCTACAGTAATGCTCTTCTACATATAGCAAGGTACTTCTCGGACAAACTTACCTATGTTTACCTATATGCAGGTACGTATGTTTACCTATGAGCAGGTACCTATGTTTACCTATGTGCAGGTACCTATGTTTACCTATGTGCAGGTACCTATGTGCAGGAGACTATTAAAATAGTCCGTGCAAGGTTGAAGTTATTTTTCTGTGTATCCTAATTTTTGGTTGAACAATAAACTTTGCTACAGCCAACATGGTTGAAGTTATTTTCAGAACATAGGATGAATGCATATGTACATGACGGCTGTATGATACTGTGTCATATTTGCATGCTGTTTTACTGGCAAGAGACAGTCTTGAATTGCGTACCACCAAAATCCCTTTGTTTTGAAAACATTTCGATTTTTTGGTAGGTGACTCAGCGTGGAGGATATAAATTGAAAGCTATGCATAATTGAAATCCAATGCTTGAAAGCCTACTATCTGATCGCCAAACAACATATAAGCTGCTGGGATACTCATGAAGAACTGACCACAAATGTACGAAGGCTGAGGTACGAGCGAATCAAATGCCGTGTAACTGATGCGGTTTGGAATTTATCATTGAGGCACTCATGATTCGTACGTGCTAAATCAATGTTCAGATCAAGGAAGTAATTTCTATGCATATGAAATAAAAAATGCGTATGAATTATATGGGATACAGTGTGAGAAAAACACTAAATTTTCTGTTTGAATGCTCACTGTAAAAACAACGCATCACAGGATTCTTGCTTCACTTGCAATCCGGCGTTTGGACAGAGTTTCAGAATATTCTTGAACGTTACGAAGTGTATACGAAACGAATTTTCACACCTACTTTTAAAACCGTACCTTGAGCTAAGAAAGCCTTCATTACATTCCTCTAAGTTATCGTAGCGCTGTACTATCGCTCGTAAAGGACGTGAGCAACAGGACGTCGGCTGAAGACGGAGCGAGTTGGGCATCAAAGAGCCTTTCTTCCTGCAACGAGAAGACATGAATTACTCGGGTGAACTATACGAGAATCAAAACTGCATCAAGTTGCGAGTGGGTGATCAATTTAAGTAGGCTTTATTTAAGTGACCGAGGTTCGTTTTTTTTAAGTAACCGAGGTTCGGGCTTTTTAAGTAACCGAGGTTCGGGCTTTTTTTAGTGACCGAGGTTCGGGCTTTTTTAAGTAACCGAGGTTCGGGCTTTTTTGAATAACCGAGGTTCGGGCTTTTTTAAGTAACCGAGGTTCGGGCTTTTTTAAGTAACCGAGGTTCGGGCTTTTTAAGTAACCGAGGTTCGGGTTTTTTAAGTAACCGAGGTTCGGGCTTTTTTAAGTAACCGAGGTTCGGGCTTTTTTAAGTAACCGAGGTTCGGGCTTTTTTAAGTAACCGAGGTTCGGGCTTTTTTAAGTAACCGAGGTTCGGGCTTTTTTAAGTAACCGAGGTTCGGGCTTTTTTGAATAACCGAGGTTCGGGCTTTTTTAAGTAACCGAGGTTCGGGCTTTTTTAAGTAACCGAGGTTCGGGCTTTTTTAGTAACCGAGGTTCGGGCTTTTTTTAGTGACCGAGGTTCGGGCTTTTTTAAGTAACCGAGGTTCGGGCTTTTTTGAATAACCGAGGTTCGGGCTTTTTTAAGTAACCGAGGTTCGGGCTTTTTTAAGTAACCGAGGTTCGGGCTTTTTTATGTAACCGAGGTTCGGGCTTTTTTTAGTAATCGAGGTTCGGGCTGTTTTAAGTGACTGAGGTTCGGGCTTTTTTTAGTAATCGAGGTTCGGGTTTTTTTAAGTGACTGAGGTTCGGGAAAAGATCGGGTAACGTATCAGTGTAGGTGCGGTGTGGTTTTCTGAAATCAAGAGGATGGATTCACTCATCGTTGATTAACACCAGACTGTGTGATGAGTGAATCATTACTCTAATGCGTTAGGAGCTTTTTCTTTGAACGAGTGACTAATTATTTGAAGGAACGATAACAACGCTAGAGATTAAAAATATAGTATATCTGTTGAGTCGCGTTTTTCAACCTTTTTACTCCTGAGTAACACTTGCATTTAATAACAAATCATCTTAAATATGATGATGCCTATATTACAATATTACAATAACCAAGAATATATTGTGCGAGTTTAGCAATATTGTACGAAATTAAATAAAAATTTAAAAGTGCATTGACTTATCTCACTTGTTCTCCCGGAGGGCCTAAGGGTGCCGCGGAAAGCAGGTTGAGAAACGGTGCTATAGGGAAACAAATAATTGTCTGGAGACCGAGACGAATGTAAGCTGTTACTAAATCTTCCGTTTCAGACCCATTTGTGGTCCGACCACGGGCGTTTACTTCACTCAAGAAAAGTACGATTGTGGCAAAAGCAATTGCATAACTGCGTAGCAAGGGTAAGCCAGTAAGAGCTTTTATGCCCTGCATCGTAAGATTCTTTTTGAGGTAGCTTTGTGGTTCAAGAAAAAAATGCTTGAGTGAGAGCCAGAAAGCTTAAGGGGATCGTAAAAGATCTGACTCGCCCCTGACGACTCGGACGAGTGCGCAACAATACCATGGTACCTTATTAACAACGAATAGGTCATAGGTGATCCATGTATCACTATAATTAAGATATTCAAGGTGAATCGTTCTCTGAAGAATCCATTTACGTGCCGAAATGATCGCATTTATTTACAAAACAAACACGAATCGTGTTCTGAAGAAACAATTTATGTGCTGTAATGATTGTACAATTTACAGAACACGTTTAACGTATAGTTTACAGAACACGTCCACCTGGGTCAACAGAGTTTTAATGGTAATGAGCAGCCCATTCTCACTTGAGCTACAGCTCTTCCATGTGCTGGTTCCCCGTTGCTCATTTATTCCAGCGGCTACACGTAATCCTATGGGTAATGGTCGTGTTTCAATTCGACCCTTACGATGGAATTCACGCTTCAGCTGTCTTTTTCACTCTTGTCTAGTGGGTCGTTGACGTAGCTCTATACGGAGCTTTATTTTTATTATATATTTGTTAGGAATATATATATCTATATATATTGCAGGATTGTTGTAATGTTTGTCATCAGCTAATATCCATGCGTTGGAATGAGTTCTTCATCCAATGAAAACGGCTTGTACTCAATTCCAGCCAGGTTTATTTGAGAACTTTCCCGCCTGCCCGTAACGACAGTTCAGTGAGGAAAGAGGCCTGCTCCCTGCTATGCAATAGAGGTCATTACATGCAGAGCAGATGCTCTGTTCGAAGCTGTGCTTTTCAATTGGAGCGGATTTTACGTGGATAACCTGAACTGCAGCACTATCGCTAAGAGCTACTTTTAAAGCAGAGAAATGAAGGGTGTCTCGTATTTGAACTCAAACTACTGGGTAATAGCTGACAAAAGTCCAGCCTGTGAATTGCGGCCGAGAAAACACGGAGAGATATTTTCGCTCATATGAGCAGCGATTGGACTGGTCGTATCAAACGTGTCGTACAGCCGATAAACGGCTACACCCATACAAGCTATCCCTGCCGCCAGCGGCCATTCATGACGTCAGTACACTTAGTGGTCCCACTGTACCACATGGGGTATGGAACGACCCTTGTACCATGCTTGCATTTTTACGTTTTCTAGTACACCTTTTGCGTTGTCTAGTTCACCTACTAATTGCAGTCTACATAAAGTGATTCGCCTCGTTTGTGTTGGCGTAAGGCGAGTCGCCTCGTTTGTGTTGGCGTAAGGTGAGTCGCCTCGTTTGTGTTGGCGTAAGGTGAGTCGCCTCGTTTGTGTTGGCGTAAGCTCTGAGCTGTTTTTGCTGCCTTCCAGTTACAGGCCCAGGCGGGCTGTAGCACTGGTAACAGTCCTGCCACCAGCACAAAACGTTGGAGCCTCTACAGCGACACAACAGTTAATTGGTGATTTCAGGCAGAATGTCTTCCCCATATATTACCTGGATTAAAGTTAGTTCGTCTTTCTACTCTTGATTCTGGTATAATGAATGATGTGAGCTGTGAAACCTTCATCAAATTCTCGGATGCTGAGCTAGTGTGCTATTTTCCTTCGGACTATTATTATTTCATGTTGAATAACTGTCCGTCAATGTTGGATTATTGTACAAGTTAATTGAAGTAGTGTTTTAACACGTTGGATCGCTATGTACATATTAGCTAATATATGACTATTATCACAATATATCGGATTACTGTCACATTATACTGGATTACTGCCACATTGTACAGGATTACTACCACATTATACAGGATCACTGCCACAAAATGCTGAATTACTGCCACATTAAATTGGATTACTGTCACATTATACCGAATAACTATTCAAAAGATCCTTTATATTGATTCAAGCCAGGTTCTTGACCATATTTTCTTCTCCATTATTATTTTAATTATCATAATTGTTGCTTATACTGTAACTCCATACAGCTACGGCGAGAGGCGGAGGCGAAACAGGTCATTCAAGTAAAAAATATAATGCAGACATACCAGACATCTTTGCCGTCTCTGGGGACCGCAGCCTTACATGCTTTTACGGCACGACCGACGGCAGTTTTCACAGACTTGTTTTTGTTTTCCATAAATGGATGGTTTTTACATACACATGTCTGGTCATCCGAACTTCTCACGCTCCTTCTCTCTCTTCTTACTTTCTTCTTCGGGATGCAAAATTAAGGAACGAGAAAAGGTTTAAGCAAGGCTGTGTCAGGGAGGGGAGCGCCGACCAATTTGACATCAATGTCCCTAACCTTCACTATTCATATCCTATTAATGAACATGTTTTTACACAGCCCCTTTTTTCACTGTGCTCATCCTAGCTTCAGTCATTTCATGTCATGCTCAACATAGCTTTTAAAATATGCTATTCAATATGCACCTTAAACACCAAACCACCTATACGTACTATTTCGCTTCTTCTGCTCCCACACGTCAAAGGTTTCACAAGGAATTTTGCACCCTCTTTCAATCGTCACGAGTTGTGTGGGAGAGTGGTTTTGGTGTGCGTCATGTGTGATGGGAAAAAAACACGGGCATGAGAGTCGCAAAGGCAGAAAAAGTAGAGGGAACTATGTGTGAGTTTAGATAAGTTACGTCAGATGACTTTGGAATGACTTCATGTCAGTTACGAGAGTCACTTGGCTGGAGCGGCTTAGCTTCATGATGTGAAAATTAAGAAATTAGGGACTCATTTTTTATGCTTACCATGTTTTGTATTCTGCTCCAACGCGCTGAAACTTTCTTTATCTGCTATCGAACACATAAACATTCAAAATTTTTAGAGCATGAAATACATCACAACATCCGTAATATCTTTCCCTACCCACATGTACTTTACAAGCATTGTCATACGTAAAGCTCACAACGAATTCACCTTTATTAAATTGACTACTAAATTTAACACTAATCACAAACGGACAGAGAGTACGCAGGGCAGCCCCGCCAGGCCAACGTGACAGCTATTTACGGCAGGCCAGAGCAGAAGTTCTCAGTAAAGGCCCGCATGTGAAGGCATTGGTGGAGACTAAGCAGTGCAGGAGATGCCACCCCAAATATAGACATTTCTGCATCGCCGCTAAGCAGTTTCGAGGCCTGATACCTCCGCTCATACAGGTGTGGCCACACGCGGCCTACCCCAATGTCGAGTGCTAGGACTGGCCAGTCAGAAGCCTCGCTGGACATTGGGGCAGGCCGCAGGTGACCACCGGCCACTCCGTAGCGACGATGAAGTTATGTCTTTTTTGGGGCGTGGATTACGGACCTTGACATGAGGGACTTCACCTAGAACTCCTGTTCTGGCCTGGCTCAATTGCGGCCACGCTGGCCTAGGGAGGCTGCGGTCTGCACAGACTCCCGCCATGCTGTTCTTTATAGACGACGGAGGTCTACTGTATTTTGTGTGTCGCAAGTTGTGCACCCACAGTGGCACTTGGTCTACCCTTGAATTAATTTCTGCAATGATCTGTCTGTCTACAACATGGATTTATTCTTTTATGAACCATAAAAACATGTGCATATACCTTGAGAATCGTAAGCCTTAATATGAAAATCATAAGAACTTTCAAATCTGTTAATTTTTTGAATTTCCAATGTAACTCTAGTAAGCGAATATTGCCAGCTGACAAGTATGAACTGGTATCAGCGATCATATGAAGATTTCTTAGTGCATACACGGGTTTTAATTTGTGAAGGTAAATGTTATCAAATTGACGCGTCGCTCGGGATGCGGTCAGAGCATAGAGAGCTTCGTTCTATTCTCGGTGTTAGTTTAAATAAATCCTTCGCTCATCTATTGGCAATTGCAGAAAGGTATGCACTCTGAGTATGGATTTTAAACGTCCATCAAGCTAGGTTTGAAGTGTTTTTGTCTTTATACCCAAGTCAACCGTTTTTTGTTCTCTATATGCATATCTTTACAAGATTAGTGGCTTCATAATTCTGAACGCAATAGTCCTTACCAAGAACTTGATCAAACACTAATTATAAAATACTATAGATATAGAAGTAATTGTTACCTTGCTGTGAATTTAATCCTGGACTACTGGCTACATAATCTCTTTTGCGTAAAAAACCCGACCAATGTGGAGAAAAACTAAACCTGTGTAGTCGGCCTGGCTGGAGAAAAACAGGCTCACCAAACGCCTATCACGGACCCCCCAGGCAGAGTTGTCAGGCCGTTACTTTGATGTCGAACACCAATGAATTTATTCTTCGGGCTATTGAATGTCATATCCAAATATAGTATTTTTTACCCCTCACTCCGTTTCTGCTGCAGTCGCTACGTGGATGACGCTTGTAAAGCTGGCAGTTTAGATAATAAATGGAGGGTTCACAGTTTTGCATGTCGATGATGGTAGCCTTTTCCTGCTGTTCCACATTTGGTAACCTCCTTTGAAATTTTGTTGAAATTTTTGTATGTGCAATCATGCAATCAGTACTTTTTCTACGCAGAAGTAAGCGTCTTGCTTAGAAGCCTTCAAAGTTGAATAGTAATGCGATAAATACTCAATCATGTAATAATCAACACCGTAATTGAAACTTTTGAGGTTAATTTTTAACTCGCTGCTTTGCTTCGGAACCGCACACAAACCTCTTATGCTCAGAATGAACACGACGAAGCACATGTTTACAAGAAAAAGCAGATTTCTACAAAGACAATCTGGTGACAAAGCTCGTTCCCGCGAAGCGTGACTTACTGTTCTGGTATCCGTTCCTGCCGAAGAAATGGAAGCCGTAATTGGTGATCCCCAGCCGGCGTTCGCCAGGGAACCTCCGCCGCTGTCGCACGAGGAATGACGTAGACAGCGTGACGGTCATCATGAGCGCCAGGAGGAGGAGCAGCGTCTGCAGGAGTGGCCACTAGTGTCATCAGTGCTAATGCTAGGTAGCTGGCTCCAACGCCACTAGTGCTGGTGCTAGGCAGCTGGCTCTAATGTCATTAGTGCTGGTGCTAGGCAGCTGGCTCTAACGCCACTAGTGCTGGTGCTAGGCAGCTGGTTCTAATGCCCCTAGTGCTGGTGCTAGGCAGCTGGCTCTAATACCCCTAGTGCTGGTGCTAGGCAGCTGGTTCTAATACCCCTAGTGCTGCTGCTAGGCAGCTGACTATAATGCAGCAAGTGGTGTAGACAACTGGCGGAGACAATGTAATTAGTGCTGACCCTAGTAAGCTGGTTCAAGCTTTGGTTCAACTTGCAGCAAGCTTTGTTATTGTTTCCCAGCTAAACTATTTCCACCTGAAAGATTACATTCTGCCTACCCCTGAGGTGCTGTAAGACTATACCAGAGCCACAGAACTGGTTTGGCTTACGACTCCTAGCTGGCGATGACTCACAGGTTGGTGTGATGCTTACAAATGTGTTTCTAGTGACTTTCCATGCACGCTTCTGTAACGGCATACGAGTAAATTGTTTGATGGTATAAATTCATCACAACTTTCTCATCCGAGTTCAGCTGTGTTGCGAGATGTTCAAAACATTCTGAAGTGAATGCATTTCAAAACTTGCTGGATTTTAGAAAATTGCTACCGATATTTTGGCACATTTTCAGAGCTCTTTAAATTCGCGGAAAAATTTTCAGTATGGCATGATGCATGATAGATTACTATACGACGTAGCATTTTTCACTTTAATGAGGAAAGTGAACGTTTTACGATAAATATAAAACGTCTTCAGGATCACGTCAGTTATTTCCTTACTCTCTAATCGCATGTTACAACGTAGAGCTTTCTTAGCACACGTGATGGTGTGTTTGCCTCCTAGAAAAGGCTCCTAGAAAGGAGGTCCTGGGTTCGATAGCCCGGGCGGAGGGCATGCTTCCCTTGGTGAAGAAAGATTAAACAAGTTTCTTAATCGGCGGCACACCAGTGCGGAGTGGGACGGGGTGCCCGGACTATTTCTAATGTAACCAAGAGGCACCAGAAAGTTCGGCTTCGAAGCGTCTTGCAATCTATGAACATTATTATAAAAAGAAGAGTTGGCAAAGCAAACGGTAGGGAACCTTCCATAAGTTTTGACAGACAGTTCACCTGAAGCTCAATTTTTTAAAAAACCGAGGGATTAAAAATGATTTACTACGTAAAGATAAGTTATTCAATAACAATACAGACCTTCAAAAAATTCATTGTGAGTAGACGGTAAGTCGAATCTGAAAATAGAAAAGAACAATTACCCGAAGAAGACATCATCTCTACGAATAATTTTCATTTCTATCAGCACTGAAAGAGAAATTTCTCCTAGAATAATTTATGTGAATTTAAGTATGCATTTAGGAATTACATTTTCTGCAACTAAGTCTCCAACACAATATCCGTATTTTTTTCGGTAATTATTCGTAACATGAATTCAAGCAAATCCTAGTTTTTGACCTCCACATCTCATGTGTCGTGAAAATGTGTAGATCGAATGAACACATTTCTTTAATATCAAGTATGGGTGGCGAGTTCAATGCACTCTGCTGCTGATCTGCGTCGACTTCTGGCTCCACGCACACAGCGAGTCGACCAGAAAATTTAAAAATGCATCACTTCACGCTCTGTAGCGTATGTGGTGATGAATGTTTCTCTTAATCAAGAGAAACCTGTGTCGCAAGAGCCATATCCCAGAATATTCAAGAGGCAAGAGGCACTCTGTAAAGTTTTGCAATGGTTTACCAAACAAAAATCTATGTGTTTGCTGGTGTCGATGCAATCTGTTTACAATTAATCCATTTTGTACAACAAAACGGTACGCTGTTCTTGAAGAAGGTTTACAGCGAAATAAAATATTTTTCATGGAAATATTTACCGCATGCAACATGTGTCAACGTACGTATTATACGGTGATGTTCAAACTTTTTTGTAACACTTCGGCTTTCGTTATTCTATATCTTCTTACCACTTTAATTTTATGTCAAGCTCGCTTCAAACGTTATATATTGTGGTCGTAGTCAATCATGGCCGATTATGGTCAATCATTACCGATCATGATGAATAATGGTCAAAATGATCAACGGCCATTAATTACGGTAGACAACAGATACATTAATATTCACTAAAGCCAATAGCAGAACATCATGTTAAACTGGAGTCAGCCATTATCGATACAGTTAATCATGGCTGATGGCAATTAATCCTGGTCGTGGAAGTCAATCTTAGCCAGTGGATGTCGATGGCAGTCGACGACCGCTCATCATGGCCGATGCGACTGAGCTCAAAACTGAACAGAAGTTCAAGGCAGCACGCTCGACGGGGGGGCCTCGAGACCGCACTAGAAACTGCATTGCGGTGAGCTCTGCGGGGCTTCCCCTACCAGGGTTCCACAGCCCCGCCCTCGTCCAGAATTTTTGAGAAAAAAAAATGCTTCCACGTGCCGAGTGGACAACGGAGGTGTTGCTATGGAGAAATCCTTGATCTAATCTCGAGTTAAAAAGGCCAGCGACATCTAAACATCTTACGAATTTTTGCGTGAAGAGTCATTAAACGTTTTTAATTTCTGCAAATTTTTAACGGATATTCAGTCTCGTGAAGCATTTGAACTGAGATGCACTGAGGAATTTTGATTCTTCAGACTACGTTTACGTGTAAATCTTGAAATGTGTTTAGATTTTTATCATGCAGGACCATTTAATGAACAACAATTTTTATGAAGAACTTGTTCTGAAGCGAATGTTTCAAATTCAACGTGCAAATTACAGATCCTTATGCTCACAGAAATCTATGTCGAACCGCGTGTTTTAATAGCGGTTCAAAAATTATAACAACATCCTTCAATTATCGGGATCTATCAAATTCAGAAAAGACCAACCTGATAGCGAGCGCAATGTTATCAGTCCTCGGCCTCGGGTTCTCTTTTATCAATTTTTTGTTCTTTTATGACTGAGATTTATTAGAAATTCGTGCTCAGAAATTGTCGATGATGTGGTTGGAATTATTTCTGACTCGTAAGATACCAGTAAAAAAAGTAATTCGACGCGTCCGTCAACCTAGCGCCATACTAGGGATTCTCGAGATAAGACAAATGTATTTCGAACACTAGTCGATTCATGTTCAGAGATTTTAGTTTCGTGCGCTCGAAATACGAGCTTTGTGTCTCTCCTATAGAGTTGAAATTTCATTCATCGATATATCCACTCCTAGATCAGGCAAGACATTTGAGCTGTTGAAAGGAGCTATTCCTGAGACACCGCAACAGCTGGATCCTTGTATTTATCGAAACAAGAATAGAAGTTGATGAACTTAAGAGTTCATCAATAATTAGATACCAATGTTGTATCAATTACTGCTAATACGTAATTAGACACCTTAAAAAATATCTACGAACTTCATTCTAAATCGGGACAACCAAAGAAAACATTAAAATACTCGCGTAAAGTAGAGAGACAATTTTTCCCCGGCGGTTGCAATTTTTTCGTTGTAGAATAGAAAGCGAGACCAATAGAAAGCTTCAGACACGGAGCTTGCATGCGGTGCGTCTGAAATAGACCGAGCCTTGAGAAAAAGACAATAAAATTTTACTCTTAGTCCAAGATCCTAATTTGAGCTTTTGGGTCCTAGAAGGACACTTGGTACATTGAATCTTGATGTTAAATTGTGAATAAATTTGGAAAACTAGTCACATTCCCGATACTCAAATGATCACAACTTCGGGCGGGTTGCGCCCAGAAAGTTAGCCTCCCATAAATTAAGAAGTCAGTCAGTCAGTCATAAATTAAGAAGTCAGTGTTGACAGATATGTTATATTATTTACCAGCGAAAGTTTTAGCTGATTGCTTCGATTTCCATTGGATTGATCCCTCATTTCTTTTCCTATTATTTCCTTTCCTCAAATTATTATTCCAACTGTACATCGCTCATAAAAATATTTGATATCTCAACTCATTTTATACTAGCTGTTCAGTGAATAATATCTCTAATTTTTTTAATAAATCACTAACATTGTAGCCTATTTTATTTATTTTCATCCATGCAAAACTTGAAAACTCAACTCTGAATTTTAAATAAAGGAACACCATTAACTAGCGATATGTTCCAGTACTGAGTGACATGTGAAGTAAAATAAAATCTGAAGATCTGAAGATTTCACAATTGCTAACTCAGGAATTACTCGTTCGAAAATCAGATTTATGCTGGAAGAATTCAGCTGCCATTGCGATTACGTGACTTCAGTGCTGAAATTGCTGAAATTTCATTATTTAAGGGCGTTATGAATGACTTTTAATGACTACGTTACATCTCACTCGAGCGTCACCGCTTTGCTTTTAATTAAAGATCACATACCCCTGCGGTGCTGTGAATTTTCATCACGTTGCTGCAACAAATCATGCAATGGATTGTCATATACACATGCATTCTAATTTGGTGAACTTTGGAAAAATGTCAACGCCTTGGAAAAAATTCTCGCCTGTAATCCAAGGCCGCAATGCAGCCGAGCATACCTTTGTGCAGCTCGCCAAAACATAGATAAAATATTTTTTGATAACACAAAATCAACTCACTCTTGCTTTTTGTTATTCTTATGGAGCTTTGAGAGCTGGAAGGAGGAGTTGCGAGTGATGCGAGTTCTTAGGAAGAATGGCAGAGACCCCATCGGTGCCAACCTTATATACTTCACGCTCAGTTCGTTCTTCCTCTACCCCACGCAAGATGGGAGAAAGACAAAAAGGTGCGGTCAGAAAAGAATGGACTTGGAAGCGGTGTTGCCAAAAATCGTTGACGTCAAAGTAAGGCGACCATGCATTTGTACGCAAAGCGGGCACACAGAATTCTGTTGCGCTTTGATTTCTCCTATTTTTGCTTGCCGAGAGGATGTGATTCATAGACGTTGCACAACCGGAGGAAAATCATGAAAAGAAAGGTAGAATAAAATTATTCGCACGTATGCATTAAAACAATTCTTAAATTTCAGCTTTGAGCTCATTGATTGGCTTCAAATTTAGCAAGAATTAACTTCATAAATGTACTTTTCGAAATTCTGTTAAGTATTCGAGTTCCATCCAGTGAAGATGGACACACCTTTCTACGTTCTACGAAAAAGCGACTGCAGTTCTATAAAAAATGCCAACTGAGCCAAGCCGTAGAAGTAGATGAATGTTCATGGCATGTCCTCGAACAGGTTTGATTATTTCACAAGCCCACGGCGCTCGCCTTGGTATCTGGGTGACTTTGAAATCCTTGAACCTGACCATGGACCAAGGCTTCGGGTGTTTCGCTGAGGCATTGCCACTGATCTCTCACCGACTCCAGGAGAACCATTTTATCAAACCAAAGATTTATCTGGATAGTTCATGCTTAACGAAAGGCAAGAGAGCTTCTTACAATCTCTACTGCGTATTTAGTCTTTAGAATTTCAACATTGTTTTCGTAAGTTTTTCCGTCTTTCCTGTCCTTGAATATTTAGACCTCGGGAAGCCAAGTCTACTATGTTTTTGTCGGTGCGGTGGGCAGGAGACGTTAGATCTCTATTTTTTTGGTGGTCGCCCGGAGCGGCACGTACGAGCTTATCCCGCTGTCCATAACCTGCGCCTGAAGAGGTTTGTGAGACAAGCCTCAAGCCCTTAGGTCGACGAATTCTCCATGAGCCAGCCGTGAATATTGAATGCCCATAGTAAGTTGACTTAATCTTAATATTTAGTAGATACGTGTGCTGTTATGAATAGACTTGCTTTTGTGTTTGAAGCCTGAACATCTCGCTCAGAGGGTCATCAAAAACACGAATAAACTGAATTTGGTACGCACTTGCTATTCACGTATGCATTTGCTTAACGCCGAACGTTACGTTTTAATGTTATCTTTATTGAGATGTGTAAATTGAATGCATGCATGCGAAACTGTAGGAGAACTTGCGTTTAGTTCAACAAAATAAACTGAATTTTTTATTATCTGGTTTCCACCCGTTCGTTCAGGCGTCCTATCTTTCGACATCTGCGTCGGACTTGCGTGCGAGCGAGCTGATTCTCCCAGTGCGCCGTGCGGGGCGTATAATCAACCCAAGTACCTTTGAGGTTCCGCTGGTCATGCTTAGGGATCTTTGATCTGAAAAAATTGTTGTGTGGTTAGTATGGCAAGAAGCTTATCCTCGTTTATCAGTTTTAAAGTTACAACAATGCACCTGAATGTTTACCCCGAGATTAGATTTGACATACCGCCAGTGTCGAGATGCGCTGAAGTGCGAAGGCCATTTCTTCTGATAGGACTGAACGGTGTGGGACCTATACATAGAGCCATCGAAATAAGTCCACTTGCATTTTGCTCCTGCACTTCTCCCTTGCTCTGTGAGGAGCAATTGAGTTTCATGAGCAATTGGGACGTGTTAAAAATTTTAGAGTTTTGATAGTAATAGAATGCTAATGATAAACAATCAAAATTGTGAGTTTTTAGCGATAATACTACCGCACGGAGAAGTAGTCGCTTACTACTTCTATCGAGCTCACATTGTGATTTACAATGCTAATCCATTGGCGTTCCTGGATCTCAAAAAAAAAACTTGTGTCGGACCTCAATATGCTTCATCTTTTCTAAGAAGAATCCGTTTTTCTCTCAGCGGAGAGAAGATGGAACCTTGGATACCTGTAATTATGGAACAAAAAGGACTCACTCTAATGGGTAGTTGTGGCAGCTAGTCGTAATGAGCTACTGAAGTTTGAAGCTGCCTAGTAAATATTTTTAGCATTTGAGACCAATATTCACGAGGCTTTACCCCAATATCCCTTCGATGAATAGCATACATTTTTATGTACACATGATGATAATAAAACTGACTGGAAACGATAGTAACGAATAATAGCAATAAAGGATTTATTGATTATATTTGTTCCTCTACATTTCATTTCTGAAATAACTTAATACATTGTGCATAAAAATCATATGAACTGATTTGTACTTTAATTCAGTCTCTCAGTGCCCTAAGCCTTCATACCGTTTTTTTTACCGAATTGCATTTATTTCAGCTACTAGCCGGCAATTTCTATTCAATTTTTATTTCTGATGCAAATCTTCTACTATTATATATACATCATAAGCCAGCAAAATTTATACAGAAAGAAACTTTGTGCATTATTGGTAAATGCATGTGAATGCATGGCATGTGAGTTAATAGATAGAATGACGCTCAAAATTGTTCATACCCTTGCATTCTTTTTTCAATATATTTTAAAAAATTAATTTTTTAAAAATTATTTTTAAATTCATGTTTATTAAATATATTTGAATAGATTCTTCCACAGGTAAGTTTTCTTAGCAGTACGTATGTCGAAAGTTTCGAAGATGCTCTGGAATAAAATGACAGACTCCATGTTACCTTCCAAGTGAGAGTTAATTTTTTTAACATGATGAAGAGTACCGAATGAACCATAATCGTATTTATTTGTACTCATGTCCATGATTATAATCAATATATTCCCTGGCAAAATACAGTCATCTTTTGTCAGGGAATATATTGACAAAGAGACTTGTTTCTGGTCATTGGTTTTTGGTCAGATGAGAATAAGATAGAATTTTTTGGTCACAGAAACATTTCTTTTGTCAGGAGAAGAATATGTAAGTCGTTCAAACAGAAAAACACTCCTCCAACTGTGTAATATGTTGGTGGAAGTCGCATGTTTTGGGGATGTTTCTCGGTTAATGGAACTGGAAGTACTGTAAAGGTTGAAGGAATCATGAAACAAGACAAATATGTCAAAGTTTTTAGTGAAAATTTGAAACAGTCTGCCGAAGCTTTCGATATGGAACCCGATTTTGGTTTTCAACACAATAATGACCCCATGCATATTGCAAAATCATTTAATAAATGGTTTAAAGACACTGAAGTTAGTATTTTCAGTGGCAGCGAAAGCCCAGATCTGAACCGGTCGAAAATTAATGGTGGGCTGTTGAGAAAAATGTCATTGAATGAAAGCCCAAAAGCCTTGGAGATTTGAAGAATATTGTAAAAGGTGAGCGATCCAAAATTTCTGCTGACGTCTGCAAGGACCTTATAGTGAATTACAGAAAGCGTCTGAATGGAGTTGTTGAAAATAAAGGCTTTGCAACTGTCTGTTCGAATGGGTATAAATAGGTATGAACATGGTTTATTTACTATTATTGTTAATTATTTCTTCTAAAAAAAATATTTCAAAAAGCTTCAGTTTGCGTTTTATTACAGAACACTTTCGAAACTTTCGGTATAACCATTGCTAAGAAACATAACCTATTGAAGAATTTATTCAAATGTATTCAAAAATATTACAATCGTATGAATAATTCTTGGAGTAATTGTAATTGGTGCATTCAAAACTGCAATATTTCTAAACTTGTCGTCCGTTTTCAAAGTCCATATTCTGTTGTGTATGGTTCAACGTATTGGTTTTAATATTATGCCAAAGTAGTTAATAGAAATTTACTATCAAAAAAGAACTGCTTTATTGAATTGCTTTTGAAAGCAATTTCCAATTTATCTTATTAATTTTTAAATAATTCACACCATGTACAATCATATATATGAGGCTCCATGCATGTAAAATGGTCTTAATAAATCGCAACCCAGGGAAGGACGGGTAATTTTATAGCGTTCAACGCCCGGCAATCCGCCCGTCGCCGTTAGCGAGACCATTCTAGCGATCCTTGTTTTTTGCTGAAACAACATGGTAAGAATTCGGGTATAATTTGAAACTTGGGAACTTATCACGATGAGTGATTCCTCATTATTCATGCTTTTTTGGGCCGTTAATACCTAAGTATTAGTAAATAAGGTGGACGTGCGACCTCTTGCTCTACTCAATACGGCAAAAACATCAGAAAAAATATAAAAATCAAATAACGCTTGCCGCGATGCTCTTGTGTGTAGAGAACCGATTTAGCTTCTATAAACGCCTACATTCTTAAGTGCGAAATTGAAATCTTTTCTATCCTTCCGCAACGCTTTGTAATGAAATTTCACTTTTGTTTCATTCCTGCATGAAAATCATAATTTTCCATTGTATTTTCACTAATCAAAATGAGAAAACATAATTTTAATATTAGAATTTTAATTTTGTGGTCAGGCCAATTAATTTTTAAGTATACTTTTATTCACTAGAGTAAGAGTGATAAATAAGCTCCTCAGAGAAGAAAATAGTCGCCTATTGTTTTTCGAGCATAAGTTATTAACTACGTTCAGCAATCGATTTTCAAAGCGGTGATTGAAGTTTGGCGTGTGTGCAAGTATAAACCGGGCATCAGTCTTCATTCAGAGCTGTCAAATTATAGAATTGTTTCTTTGTTGCTCCACAATGATGGGACGAAATCAAGGAGTCTCTCAATGGTAAAAAGGGTGATTTCATTTAGTCAGGCAAAGGAACATCCAGTAAAGGAAGTAACGGAATTTACTTGTGTTTCATGCTGCACTTTTATGCGGGTCAACCAACTATGGAAGCAATCAGGTATGTACGATAATTCATGGCAAAACTGTGGTGAGAAGAAAATTCTAACCGATCGGTTCCACCGCGTGTCCCGAATTGTAGACCAAAATCGCTGAGCATCTAGAACCGAACATCTGCAAAACGTCAATGATGACCCTTTTTCTGTTGCCTCTGAACGAACTCTTCGTAGAGAAGTCCATGCAATGGATGTATGAAACCAAGTGGCTCGTAAACGGCAGACGTTAACTTCTGCCCATATGACCACTCGTTTAAATAGGGTTAAAGCACATGCACATTTACCGTAGAGGAATGGAAAAGTGTCACGTCGTCAGATGATTCTGTCTCTGGATTAATGATACCCGGCATCGTGTTCACAAAACCTTTAACAAAGCGTGCGTGCAAGAGACGATACAAGGATGATGAGGGTCTGTCATGTTCTGGGTTGTTTCAACTACAAAGAGGTGGGTCTTTTAGTCGAGATATTCCTCAACTGAACCAGCATTCCTCCATTGAGCTACAAGATAGCCAAACTTTATCATTTATACAATATGTGAACGTAGAAAGGCACGTTGCTTTGCCTACCTTTCAGGATGACTACTACCTAATACATCGGGCTAGAACTGTCATGAATTGGCATGATAGTCAATCAGGATATGTCAGGCATTTAGATTGGCCAGGTAAGTCCCCAGATGTGAACCCAATAGAAAATTTGTGGTACCACCTAGAACAACAAGTTAGACTTCGAAAAGATTGTCCACGTATTGTGGCCGCACTATGAGATCACTTGATACAAGAGCGGTTAAAAATCGATTAGGTGTACATTGGACACTTGTTGACTCAATGCCGCACAGAATTGCCGTCATTATCCGTGCTCGTGGAGGTCCTATATCATATTAGCAGGAGGTGACTTTATTTTTTGTCCTGGGAGCTTATACTACAAGTTTAATACAAAAACAAAGTTCCATAGAGATGATTAACATTTTCTTTTGTTTTGCAATATATAAAGGAATTAGGGAATGATGCAAAATTCCCACGAATAAAAATCACGTCTCATGGTGTTATCAAAAACACATTGTGCAGTGACATTACTTCGAAAACTGTTAACTGTATTGTATTACTGTTTACCATATGCGCTCGCGTACGAATGACATTTGGGGAAATGTGAATTTCTGAGGTGCCAATGATGCCCTAAACATTACAAGACAAGCTGTACAAGAAACATTCGTCGCGGATGAAATTTCCACCGACAAAAGAATTTGTGCCTTTATGTTCTACATTTATTATGAAATGAATTCGATGTCCATCATATAGTTGAAATAGCGTTACGCAGTTTAGAATAATTCAATATAGCATACGCGTTATTTTTAGCGATTGTGAAAAATTCTTATGCGAAAAATTGAACGGGTTCGAAGAAAGAAAAAAAACTTTATCATTGATGCATTTTTTCCACAGAATACCGATTTGAGCATTTCTCAAAATGGGATCTTGCACTCTTTTGACCAACTAAATGACAGAAAGAAACATATATCCGGTCATTTATCAGAGTTGAAAATGAAGAGTCCAAAATTCTCCTTTTCATTACGCCAAACAATTCAGCAGAACGAACCTTTATCAACAAGGTTTACAGTTACTATCCACAGTTACAATTACAATATTCACAAAATGGTTACGGTGACGGTCATACTTCCATCTTGTCCGGCTGACGAACTAAGACTTAGATTTTCAAACAACTCGGCTGCTTCTGTTGAGCCTCTACATACGGCTGTGCCTGTTAGCATTGTTTCAATTGTCAGTAGCGAAAGCGAAATGGGACGACTACGACGCTCTTGAGATTCGGAATTCTACTTCTGTCATCAAATCCAAAGGTATTTCATGGCTTATTGCTTCCATGTCCAGCCTCTTATTTAAAAATGTGTGAATCAGGGAAGTTGTGAAACGTATACCCAAGGACCTCGCCGATACTGAAAGCAAAAAGGTTTCTCCGTTCCTAGAAAAAAGTTATATCCATAATTATTCGTACTCTTGTATTATTCTTGAATATACAGGGTGTTGGGGAAAAAGAGCTGCAAAATATCACCCCTACCAGGAAGTGGCGAACTAAACACTTTCGTCTCTATGAAACTTTCGAAAAAATTGTTCTAAGATGTTAACTGTTTAATGTTTGAAAGGAGGAAATTAAAAACAATTTACCCACAAATAACTCACTTACGTATTTAGTTTGTAGAAATTGTCCAAAATTTTCACCAATATCCACCTACATCGACGCACATCGATTTTTGAGAACACGCATGAAAAGCCTTGTTTATTCAACACCTGGAGGGATCGGAGGTGTTGAATCCTAGGGATTCAACACCTGTAGGAATCATAACTGCAGTAGCTTCTGGTGATATTTCTGAAATGCCAGGTCTTTTCCACAGCATTCTGCATTCCTTAAAACGACCGCTGTGTTTGCCGTATATGGTGTACGCGATCATCTAACCTAACCTAACCTAACCTAACCTAACCTAACCTAACATTACCGAAGAAGTAAAATGTATGAATAGAAATTTTCAGGCTTCCGTGAAGTGTGTGTTCATTACTTGAATATGATAGTCTAGATTGGAAAGAAAATAAACAGGATAACAAAATTTGTGAAAACAAAAACCTTCCTTTTTAAGTTCATGATGGAGATATTTGTCGACATGAAATATTTCCTGTGTGGGGAATTGCAGTCAAAGTGTCAAGAAGAAGGTATCACAAGTGCATCGGTGTGGGTGGTGGAAACCTTGAACAATTCTTTTAAAGTAAAGGTATAAATAAATTATTTGTGGGTAATCTTGTTTTCAAATTCCCTCCTTTCAAACATTGAACAACTATCTCATTTTTTCTCGCAAAGTTTCAGAGACTGAAGTGTTTAGTTTGCCTTGTTTCTGGTAGTTCTAAAATTTTGTACATCTTTTTCCCTAACACCATGCATGTATATGCATAAATCCTTCAATAGGCTTCTTTACTAAGCATGGTTCATACTAAAAGTCTCAAAGATGTTCTGGAATGAAACGTAAAATGAGTAATTGAAAGAATTTACTCTAGAGAAATAATGAACAATAACTGCAAATGAATCATATACATATTTATTCGTACCCATCTGAATAGCCTGTTATAAAACCCCTACAGCGTAACAAACAGTGTTATTGGATTAATATGTGCATTGAATTTAATAATGCAGGTATTCCAGGTTATTCTGGGGTATTCTAATTAGTTTACCTAACAGTATCCATGAGATACCTCATTTCAACTTGAGCGCCCTCAGGGGGCATAGGATAGGCAATAGGGTTAGGTTAGTTAAATTTACCTGTCGTTTGCTATTGGTACTGGCGATCCCAGGGGAACACTGTTACGTTACCTCAAGTATAGATTAGCCTTCTTGATTTTTACATTTAAATTTTCATACCTTCTTTGCTATTTTTTTTCTTCCTCTTCCTTTGTAACTTTCTGTTTCTACGCGTAAGAAATCCGGTGTAGGAACACACCTGTGCATAGATTCCACGTTGTCTACAGTCCTTAGTAAACGGTCCTTGCTTATCTTCCCTCTCTTTGTATCACATTTACAATGGGAGGGACTTTTAACCTAACTAATAAAAATAATTTCAACTTTAGCTACAGTTCAGACACATAGGAGCCTAGTATAGAGTTGAAATTGAAAATTGTAGATGCTCTCAAGAACAGCAGTGGCTTTAAATCAATTTCGAAACAATATGAAGTCCCTGTATCAACTGTGCGAAGTGTTATATAAAAGTACCCTCAGTTTAATACCATCCAGAACTTTAAAGAATGAGGAAAACAGGAGTAGCTCTCACTTCGATCGGCAAGAAAAGTGGTGAGAGAAGTGGATGGCAGCCCGAAGATCACAGGCAAAGTGTATAGAATCTCATTATGAAGGGAATCAAAATTTTTAGACCAACACTACGAAAAGCAATAAGGAAAGACTGATAGGGTGCAGACTCAGTAAAACACATCTTCTTCCGGATGGACACAGTTAAGCCCGATTACTTTCTACCAGAAAATATATTAACAAAGAAAATAGCTTACTAGCTTCAGATCATTGGTTCTCTGGTCAGACGAGACTAAGTTGGACACTCTTCCAACAAGGAGACGTTACTTTTGTGTGAATAATAGATGAAATGTTCAGAATGGAAAACGAAAACGCTGTTCCAATTGTGAAACATTGTTGTGAGACTCGTACATTTTGAGGATATATCTCGGCCAATGGAACTGGAAGCATTGTGAAGGTTGAAATAATTATGGTTGAAAACCTTGAAGTTCATGTTTTGTAGTGGCCAAGCCAAAGCCCAGATCTCTCAGTCCGATCGAAAGTTTGTGGGTGGTTGTTGAGAAAAATGTGAATGCTAGAAAATCTAAGAATCTTGAAGAATTGGAGGAAATTATAAATGATGATTGGTGCAAAATTTCTGTTGATGTCTGCAAGAACTTTGAAGTGAACTACAGACACCGTCTGGAAACAGCACGAATACAGACTTCGTAAAGGGTTCTTGACATGAGCACGAATATATATGAACATGGCTCATTCGCTATTATTGTTCATTGTTTCTTAAAAATATATTCTTTCAAAAACACTCATTTCATATTTTATTCCAGAACACAGTTACATCTGGTATACGCGCTTAGCTAAGAAAGTAGCCTTTTGAAGGAATTAGTCAAATATATTCAAGAATAATGCAAGGGTATAAATATTTTTCGGGATAACTGTAGATATAGAAAAAAGACAAATCTTACTCGTCCACTTTGTATATGGACGCCAAAATAAGCTTTCATGTCAGGACTCTCGCGAGTGATAAAAAGAACTTCATTATCTTTTTCTTTTTCTTTCTTTCTATCCTTAGGAGTAGAATCCTGCCGTTTCTCACTTAAAGTGCTATAGATCGGTTCCAGCAAACAGCCCCTCTATCTTCCAATTTACTTCGTATAACCAGCTCTGTTTGTATTTTATGACGAAAATACTGCGTTATGTGTTGTGTGAAGCTCAGTCTAGATGATGCCGCTCTATGCGGGTTACGAGTGTAGAGTAGTTGGTTGCTGAACCGATCTCGCGCTCTATGCAGAGAGCGGCTTTAGTTATTGCAACGTGGTACTCAGGACGTACATCGTATTCTAATTAGTGTCGATATTGGGATTACTTGAGACCAAAGCATCGTACTAAATTCGGATATGAATGCGATTTCGATTCACGTTTGTCCTAGGTTTTCACCCCCTTTCCAATCAAAAAAGCGAGTTCAAGACGTTAGTTCTCGTTCATATTTGGGTAATTCAACTAACGAGTGAACTTCCACAGCTTCATCGACGAAACAAATGTTCTGCGCACGTCTTCCTCCGCTTGCCTGGCGGTTACTTGCTCAATAGTGCGGTCTAAGTGATGCGTTTGTAGGAGGTATGTTTTCTGGATTTAATAGTAGTAATTAAACGAATTTTATCTTTGGTTTTCCCTTTTTCTATCTCTCACCTACGGGACTCATTTTCGCTAAACATTCTTGCTGTAACACTCGGAGTCAAGTATTTTTTCATCTCTCTAATCGCAATTCCAAGCTTGCTCGTTTGTAGCTTGTATAGTAAAAATTTACAAAGAAAAATTCATTTTCGTATCAGCTTTACGATGTTAATGAATAGTTACAAAATACAGAATTTATATAGCTAAAAAGTGTGAGCAACTCTGATTTTGAACGTACTGCGAGCTGAAACTATGATTGAATTGTGAGTTTAGTCACTTGGTTTTTAATATTACAAGCAAGTTATGAAAGCAAAGTTTCATAGGAATAATGGGCAAATTTTTTTCGTTCTGAAATGAAACAAGTCATGAAATAACACTCTAGTGACAGGAACAAAAATTACGTTACACAGAGCGATGTGGTGAGTATTGGCGTAAGAGAACTGATCAATTAAACTAAAATAACAAAAGTCAGTTGCTATAAGTTTTTTTTCTGAACTGAAAAATAAAATTTAAGGATGATGGGCTCATCAAATGTGCAGTATCTGTGGTTAAACCGAGAATGTGAGAACATTGCTAATTGGCATTGCTAATTGGCTAATTGCAAGATAAAATTTCTTTTTGCGTCTTTTTTGTGCTCACCTTTATTTTTGCAGTCTGCTTTTTTGAGAACGCTTAGGGGCGATTTATTCGCGCATGCATGAAGTGTAGGACCGGTTTTGTTATCCAGATGTGAATTAACTTGAAGGTTTGCCAGTCTGGTTCAAAGCTATGACGTCAATCCAGCTCAGGTCGTGCGTTCTCGTTTGGCATAGAAACCTGTACTTCTAGACGCTCTCTACAGAGTCTTGGCCCACACCACCCTCGTAATAGGACGTTTCATGAGTCTACAGTTAGCTAAATGCCGTTTTGTGCGAAGATAGATACGTTATCATTGAGAAAATACAACGGGAGTTAAGAACAGCTAATCTTTTTTAATTTACTGCACGTAGCACCATGTTTAAATATCGTCTTTTTTTTTAATTATTGTTTTAAAATTTCACCCCATATTAATATGATAATGAGTACTCATGACAACAAATACAGTGAATTAAAACTGGTTCATTGTTTTCGACTGAGCCTGTGTAAAAAAATGCCGCCCAGAGCGCCCCGAGAGCAGCAAGGATCAAACAATTATCGTTCCTTCCGGACGAGGCATTCCAAAACAGGCTAAAATGGCGTACAAATTGTCAAGTGCTCTGCACTTTTCCTCATTTAAAGCGAATGCGGAAATTTTGTTTTTGAACTCTCATGCCGGCACGTTTCACGCGGAGAACCATTTGCAAGCCGGTTTCGAGTCTGATGTAAGATCACAAGATGCAGTGATCGACCTAACCAGCTAGTCAGCTGTGGACTTCTATATCAGGACATCATCTCATAATTAATGCTTAGTTTTGCATGTAGTTACATAGTTGCCAAAAGGTGGATCCTGTCGGCGGTTTTGGGGGGGAGAGGGAATGCTACAAATGGGACATTAGGGAGAGGGTTAGTAGTAGTAATAGTAGCAGTAATAGTAGTAGAAGTAGTAGAAGAAGCAGTAGTAATAGTAGTTCAGATTGCAGCGCTTTAGTGACACGGACTATCTCGCTCCAGGAGGGGGATTAGAAGGAAGGAATGTAGTTGCAGACAACACATGGAAACACAGGCTATGGGAATGAATGAAAAAAAGCGCACCAATGGCACTTAACGTCCTAGCGTGAAGGTGGGGGCGAAAATAAAGTGTGGTACCCCTTTGAACCGTCCTGAGGGGAAGACCAGCCTTGTTGTAGTGTAGTTACTCCACGTAGGTTGCAGAGCTGAACTTTTCTGAATTTAGAGTTGAGTCTATACATCGATTACCTAAGCTGATTTTGTAATTAGATGCAAAATTTGTGACTATTATTCGGGCCAACTCAACCGCCGTTTAGTGTCCTGCACATGCAAAGTCAAAGCCGCTTGGCAACTAACAGCAGGTGCGCACTTTATGTATTTCTTGTGAGAATATAAACAATGCGAGCTCAAGGACAAGGGACATATGTTACCCAAGCGTCAGATTCTTCATGAGAGATACTTCAGCAAAAAATGTTCGCTGAAGTTGCGCCCGAACAAACGAAACCTGCTCTCGTAGACACCAGACGATCACGATTGATAGTTTTTTTCCTCAACTGTAACAATTTATCATTTTAAACCATGAAGTCTTTGATACAAGTGGGTGGTTATGAAAGAATGCCGAGACCGCATCAATTTTTTTATTGAGGGGGGATTTACGTCGAGTATACATGGCAAAAATGCTGACCAAATTAAATAGGTTCTCGGAGCGGCTAAAAAAACTTGAACCTGCAGGAAATGGCTGCTGTGGAATTGTGTTATTCTGTATTTTTCGTTACTGGACAAAATTGGTGCTGTGTCAAAACGGAGAATTCATCGTAAAAAGAAGTTTCCACTACCACATCTCCTAAAAATATCTCGTTTTACAGCTGCTCGATGCAACCACCACTCACTAGAAAAAACGTGCTAAAAAAAACTCACTAGAAACCACGAACATTTTCAAAGTTCACTTTTTATTCAGTGCATCATGAGCAGGTGAACATTAATCATGAGCACCCGTCAGCAGCACCAAGGCCTTGCTGCAGCTGATGGTGGAGCGCGGATAGAAATGTTATCCGACTGCATAGCACTCGACCAGTCTGCCAGCACTCGTGTGGGACTGGTCCCGTGCTCTCGGGTTCTTGCTCCCGTCTCGGGTTCTTGCCCCTGTCTCGGATTCTTGCTCCCGTCTCGGGTTCTTGCCCTTGTCTCGGGTTTTTGCTCTTGTCTCGGGTTCTTGCCCTTGTTTCGGGTTCTTGCCCCCGTCTCGGATTCTTGCCCCCGTCTCGGGTTCTTGCCGCCGTCTCGGGTTCTTGCCGCCGTCTCGGGTTCTTGTCGCCGTCTCGGGTTTTTGAATCGCCTCAAAACCCTCGCTCCGTCTCTGTTCCTGTGTCAGGTTCAATCGTTTTCATACATAACTCTCAAGACACTCGTACATTTAACTTTCACATCACTTTGAGATTACGTTAGATGAATTAAATTCACATTCCAACATCTGTTCACGAATGTGACGCGTAACACGCCTGTCATAGTAAACGTACTCATGTTTTTTTATTCGTGCATTCATTTAAATGTGTCATACGAACACCAAACAAACAAGCAAATGTTTCGTTTACTACAAGAAATGAATTCAGGGTATAATTCTTTAATTTGCCTTTGATCAGTCGATACTTCGTTCACCTCCCGCACTCGCGGCTACACGCCTTCTCTGTGCAGTCGTTCCGAGCTCGTCACTAACACAGCTGACTCTCGCAACAACAGACCTCGTCACTAACACAGCTGACTCTCGCAACAACGGACCTCATCACTAACACAGCTGACTCTCGCAACAACGGACCTCGTTTCAACGGACTTCAGAACAATTGGGGAGTCCGAAAAGACCAAACCTAGTCGATCTCAGCGTGAAATTCCAAAAGTTATGGTTTGATCTTTCCTACGAGTATCATCTCATATGATTGTTAGTCTCATACGATCATTCGCGAGCTAGAGTATGATCATTCTTAAGCGTTTCAAAACATTGTGTGTTACTGCTTTCAGGTCCAGCATTTTAGGACCACTTCTCTTCAACTTCAGTCCGCCGTTGCAAGGGTCAACTATGTATGCGACGTTCCAGGCTGTTGTCCGGCGCCTGTAGTGTCTATTTTACGCTGAATTTAGAATAATATTTTAAACACGAGTACTCTTTGTTTGAACGACGTTCCCGTTCCTTTTTGTAATTGCTACATGAATATCATTTGTTCTACCAAGCATTGTTAAAAGCATGTTCTTCATTTCGTTGGTTTTTTAAACGGACTCAATAAGCCAAAGAATGCTAGAGATCTGGGTACAGGTATGTTTTAGCATTTTATTTTCCATCTCATTTGTAAAGGGACTTTCTTATTCGATATTCTATCTGAAATCTGTTTTGGTGCCCATTGCTCATATTGCTTACCCGTTTTGGTGCCTATTGCTCATATTGTTTGCCCGTTTTGGTGCCCATTGCTCATATTGTTTGCCCGTTTTGGTGCCCATTGCTCATATTGTTTACTTGTGGGGCGGCCAAATTTTCCTCGAATATACAGCATTTTTCTTCTCTATCTTTGCGACTTCGTACTTACACAGATCGACTAAAATTTTTGGGAACAAATTAAGCTTCAGTGCCATCCATCTACGTGCGTTTTCTCTGAATAAATTTTCAATACTTCAATAAGGGGACCCATGCTAAGGAGGAGATAAGGAATTCTTGGGAAATAATTAAGACCCGTATAATGAAAAATATAATTTATCATGCCGAAAAGTTATGAGTATAGATACAAAAATGAAATGGAGTAACATGAGTGATATCCTTGTGCTGTAAAATAAAATATTTATCATTCATCATCCGAGAACAGCTTTCTTTTATGGAATATATGATGGCCACACGTCGAAAATGTAGCCAGAAATGCGAAAAAGCTGTTTTTATTTAATATAGTAAATAAAACATACGGTAAAACAAACATACGGTAAGTAAAGAGCTCTGAGTAAAAGAGTCAGTTTCCCAGCAGGCTGGTTGCGTTGCGAGAGGGATATCACAGGAGTATCATGAAGTAATTGTAATAAATAGAGAAAAGTGAACATGGCTCGCACGTACAGAAAATCGATGATGAATTATAATTTACATGCAGTCTATTAAGTTTTCAATCAAATTGTTCTCAGAAAATATTAGTTTTCGTTTAAAAACAATGACCGTCTAACCTATTGAAACCAACATTAAACCTACTTGTACAGAGTGCATGAGAAGGCAGTGAGAGTTTGGAATCATGACAAATGAATCTCAATTATCTATACAATTTAAGATTGTATTCTAATATCTACAACAGTAACAAGCATACAATATCGCCAGCCCTTTTTTCTTTTTGATGAATGAATGAAACTGATTATAAAACGGATGAACCGCAAAATTTCCTTGCAGCATTTTTTCCCTCTTGATGAATGAATGAAATTGGCTACAAAACGGATGAACCACTAAATTTCCTTGCAGCATTTCTTCCCTCTTGATGGATGAATGAAACTGGCTACAAAACGGATGAACCACAACATTTCCTCGGGACGATCTGACATAGGAGAGACTCTCACTTTCTGTGCCAGAAGAGTGGAACAACTCGTACAACAAGAAGTCGAGGTGAACAAAATGCAATTCGGTGACCTGAGATGACATTGAAATGAAATTGACTGCCACTGAAAGGATTCACTTGAATTATTCTTTTTAGCTACAGCGTTCGCCAATGAGTGCCTGGAAGACTTAAGTTCTTTTATTCACACTTAGACTTGAATGTGAATCCTCAAACGAGCAGCAAACAAAGGCTTGTAGCAACGTTTTCGAAGAAGCCCACTCGGCTTAACACAGAATCAATGCTCTATGAGGGACCTCTTGATTCCAGCAGTAATGGGTCGAAAAACTGACCAGTTTGATATGATCGGGCCAACAATCCACGGGCGTTTGTTACTTCTGGTGCATCAAAATGGTCCTTTAACGCTGTCTTGATCTAAATTCACTTACGTTTAACGGCGGGAACTCGTTTCTGGGTCTGTGAATCTTGCCTAATAGCAATCATGAGAATAGGGGAAACTTCTTTGACTTTCTTGTGGTTTCCGTGTAACGAAATATGAGATCAAATTCAAGATGCCTGTAAAAATCAAAATGAAGCGAGATGTTATTCTCGAGTCTTTTAGAAAAGCTTTGGATTTTTTCCAACTCGAAGCATTCTCCAATGACTAAAATGACTAAATACTGTCGTAACATGCTGGAATTAGTTGGTACGGTTATTAAGCGAGATTAAAATGAATCTTCAAATTACTTAACATATTCTACCTTATCTCTAAGGTTAATTTACCTATAGGGTGCAACAACAATAATGTCCACAATAATATCTGTAAAACTAGTTTTAAGCGAATGAGAATTTTTGAGATGTTTTAGCAAGAAATAATCATTCGAAATTCGAAACTTTGGTATACCGAGAGAATGAACTGTCGCGATGAATGTTGTGCCAGTGTTTCACGCACTTCTCCTCAGGCAAGTCATTTTATTCCATTGAATACGAGAGGCATTTCCACCCATTGCGACTGAGTGCTGTGCTACGTGCATAACTTTTTTCATCGCTCCCTCTTTATCATTTAAGTTTTATAGGAAACTTAGAGAATAACGAAGTATAACATCTGGGAAGAGTACGCAGGCCCACGCAGCGTCGAAGCTCCCGCCTGTAAATCCCTTATCCTCGTACTCGTCCTCCTGAAATAAAAAGAATTTAAGTCTATTAGGCACTCGATGGTAAATACTGAAGCTAAAAAAACCTATTCAATTTCATTGAAGGATATGAAATATGACTCAAATTTATATGACTCCTCGAAGCAAAGTTTCTCTCCCGATGTGAAATTTGTATCGATTGAAGTCCTTGACAAACTGACTCGTTGCAAATTCTTCAATAAAATCTACACTGCCCTTTCAGTGTGTGGTGTGAATAGCGTGTATTAATTTCTATAGTACAGTGAGCCATTTTACGCCGTAAATAAAACTTATAATATTTCAACGTAAAACAAGACCATAAAACAAGATTATTAATGTGCATTGATGTTTGAAGCTGACCCTCAGAATTAGAATGAGAGATTTCGGACAATACGGAAGTGAATAAATTCTTGAAATTCTTCATCTTTTTGATCATCGTTTTCGATAGCTTGCAAACTCTCCGCATTGAAACAAACAGTGACTGTAATAGATGATTATCAAATGAAGATATCAGAAGACAATGCTGTGTTGATTGAAGTTAAGGAGGTATTAAAGGAGTAGGTTTGTTTAGGCCGCTAATCACAGGAAAAGTTTAAACTTGAAGTCTCAAAGTCACGCGGTACTGAAAGTTTATAGAAAAATTTTAGAGTAGAAAAGAATCACAGTCTCAAGTTTTTCATTTGTTGCGTTTCTTTAAGTGGATGAGACATTTCTTGATTGGAAAAATAAGAACTAGTTACTATTGTGGATTAGGTGAGTAAGAAATACGAAAGCATGCACAGAAAATGCTGCCATTTTTAATACTGAATTTTTTGGCGGAGCGCACCCCTACCCAAGTTGCGCAGTCTCTTTTCGCTGAATTTCGCACTACTTGAACGCAGTGGTGCACGCAGAGCTAATGACATTCACGCCCCACAACGTGAATTATCCTTTAGCACAAAGAACATCATCGCAGCTTAGAACAGCCCGTAATCCTTCCGAGCTGATTTTCTATCTAATTCGAAACATTTTATTTTTCTGTTGCATATTAATTGTATTTTAGGTAATATCTGCTAAACTGCGATTTTGCTCTGTTATGTTGACGTCTTTTAATTTTGGGACACGTAACCCGACTCGTAGTGTCTCCTGAGGTACACTGTGCAGGCACGCTTGGCTCCCGGTCTAAACGAACACCGAAATTCCATTGAGAGTGCCATCATCGGTCCGAAACGGTCAAGTTGTCGTTGTGACCTCCAAGATGCACGAGATATCAACGACCTTTTAACGCAATGCTTCGTTCTTTTAAAAAACGACTTTCGTCATATTAGAGTAATGGTAAACTCTCTTGGAATTTCTTTAAATCCTCACGTTTGTTGTATCCCTTTTTGCCGATGCTGTACTGGCCGTAGTTGGTGGCGCCCCTCCGCCGCTGTCCAGGGAAGCGCCTCTTCGTCCTGATGAGCTGAGGCGCGCCCTCCACCACAACAGACAGAGCCACCACCAGCAGGAAGATGACCTGTACACAGGTGGGGTTGTGGGCTAAAAAATTAGCTTCTGAGTCGCTAAAGCAAACGGTAGTTGTATTAGGCAGTAAATGTGACTGATTGGTCGGTAAATGGGACTCATTAGTCTGTAAATGTGACTGATTGGTCGGTAAATGGGACTCATTAGCCTGTAAATGTGACTGATTGGTCGGTAAATGGGACTCAGCCTGTAAATGTGACTGATTGGTCGGTAAATGGGACTGATTGGTCAGTAAATGTGATTGATTGGTCAGTAAATGTGACTGATTGGTCAGTAAATGTGACTGATTGGTCGGTAAATGGGACTGCTTGGTCAGTACCTGTAACTGTTAAATCGTCGTCCGGCTTATTCCTTACCTAACTGGGGAGTAAAAGGAATCCCCATTTGAATCTTGATCAGTATAAACAATATTGAATTCAGTAAAATTTTAACCTAATACTTTAGAATAGACATAACCAAATTCTCATCAGTTGCACTGTTGCGATGTTTTGAACAAAGTTTGCCACTACATGGAATGACAGAATTATTTCTCAAAACTTGAGAACGAATCAAAATGAAATGCAATGGACTCACCATGTAGAAATTCATGTCGACGGGCTGTTCTGGCGCTTGCGGCTTGCTTTGGTCTGGAGGGTGAGACAACGAAGAATTCTAATTAACTTTATCATGAATTTTACTTCATCCTTGAATGTAATTCCTACTGTTCGCAATCATAGTGGAAAGCATGCGCAAATGTACCAATCTTACTCTGTTTATTCTAGTTTAATTTAATAATAATTGGACTGCATGGCCGTAAACACAACTTCACATCGGATACGGTTCATCAGTTTAGTATTTTAAGTATAGCACCTTGATAGAACTTTCTGTAAATCTCTATTAAGAACAATAATTTTGATAAATTGACTGTTATTGGTAGCAAATTGTAACCTAATTCAACAAATTTAATTACTAAGGTACTAGTATATTGCAACATGGACAGCCAAAAACATGTTGGTAAACTTAGGGTAAATATTGTTGGTTTACCACGTGTACTCTTATTTGCTGCTATTTTCGGCCGTCAAAAACGATAAGCTTTGCAATTTTTAAACTTTTCCGTATTGTTGAAGCGTATTGAAGCGGCTACGCAACGACTGTTTTTTTTGACGTTGTTTATCGGAGGCTAAATTTAATTAATTGAAAACTCGCGCGTGCTCTACATAGAGTATAAAAAGGTAACAGAAACGAGCTCGAAAGAAACTGAGACTAAAATAGAGCGGCGTTTTCCAGAATTTGGGGTACAGAATAAAAAAAAACATTACTTCAAGAATAAAAGAATCCTGAATTTCAAAACGGCCGTACCAATAAATGTACGTAAGTCTGCATAGGCGGGAATTGTTCAACGACTTTTGCAGAAACTTTCATTTAAGATGGAAAACCTATGAATAAGAAATAAGGCTCATAACATAAATATGATAGTGTAATCTATGTATTTGTATGTAATTAGGTATACAAAACTTTTGCAATATTACAATTTCCAAGCCTAAAATTTCATTGCTAAAAATGTGGCCAATATCTTGAGAGACTCGGAGATGTGCAAGCGGAAGGAACGTCTTCTCTCCCGCTTCCGAGGTGATCCGACGTCTTTCCGACGTCCATTAACGAATTTTGACCATAACAGCTGAATTAAAAGTTTCAGCGACTGCCAGAAATAGGAAACTTTTTGTAGAGTTTCGTAGGTGTCGCGGGACAGCATGAAACTAAGTACCAGTGAGACCTGTGGGCTCAGGCACCCCAGCCTGCAGCCCCTACTTTCCATTCTGATCAAGCTTAAGTCCGTTTGTTGCTGGAGACTGACATTTTCGAGCATCTAATGCTTCCAAGTTACGAGCAGTCCTCGGGGTCCTAAATATTTCAGACAATAGGTCTCTGGCTCTGAGAAGGGCTAGGCTTCGAATAGTGTTACATAACTAGTAGCTGCATGTTGCAAGTGTCCAAGGCATGCAATAATTTTTGGTCCTGAAATTAATCAGTGACAAACAGGATAGCCAAGTGCTTTCAATTGATCACAAATGCGAAATCTTAAAGACAGAATTTTGTCTCGTATATATTCGTATGTAATGCATATCTGTTACCGTATCTTTCTCGTAACGCTTGCTCTGTCTAACATGGCCTGTGGATAAACGTACTCATTTTATACCTAAATCGACGAAGATTTACTTACTAAATTACGCTCCTTGGCGTCTGATGCAAATTCGAGACGACTTTCTAGAAGCTCTCAGCGACAGCCGCGCTCTCTCACTGATACCCTCGCCGACAGCCTGCCCTCTTATAGCGTCTAACTTGTGACCCACGGCGACCACGGCAGGAAACGTACATGTACTTTGGGGTCATGTTTTTTGCTCGTTCAATGATATTGTTTTCTCCAGTTTCCATCTTTCCATTAACAACGATATTTGCGCCGTGAATCAAGATACAGCGTCCGAGTCAAGATCCAACAGCGAGTGAGCGCATGCATAAAATAGAAAGCATATACGCGTCCCGGTGCTAATTCCTGGGCAATATTTTTTAGAGCATGTCCAGTTTTTTGAGCAGAGAAATTTCTTTGTTTACTCGGTGAAAAAGTTGTTCCTTCCAGCGTACTCGTTGAGCTCATTTAAAACCGGTTTCCAACTACAATTTGTACCTGCCTCTGGAAAGCTACAAACGTATGAGCTCATGATTTCTGGGGACACATTGTGACAAAAGGCTCTTGTGAATTTATTTCTATTTTATTTAATAGCTTTCTATAAACAAATAGACCTCAAATTTTTGTTCGGCAGCGACAAATTGCTCGGCGCTCAGAGGTCAGTGAAAGTACGACAACTTCGATGGTCGTTGGAGAGCGAACGGCTTAGTCTATGCGAATTAAAATAGAATATGACGACTGAAACGTGGTGAGTGGCTCATCGAGTTGCTATGCAAGTTCTATGCCATCTGACAGCCAAATTTACACTTCAGAGTTACAGTGCCTCATATCACACCATCGACACAATGTCTTTTAGTCTCCATTTGCAGATGTGTTTGTAAATGTTCTGGAGCGCGGTTAGTATTTATCGTGTTTTATCGAATTCTTTAGTGTTATTTTTCTCGCAACAGGATTAAATTTTGCCAGGATAAGGGACCAATCTGGAAATTTAACCTCCAATTTTCATCATTTTCATGCTCCATTTTCCTTGTGACAACCAATTCTGTAGCAGAATCGAAATTTTCTTCAAAACATGAAAATCGTAAACTCAAGTTTCGATGCTTACTATCAAGTCGTGGTTAGTCGGCGTGGACGTAAGATATAGAGTGGAGGTAGGAAAACAATAGTCTGAAAACAATTACCTCACATGAAATAAATAAAAGTTGTGTACGCTGAAAGATGTAAGATATCACTGTCTGGTATCGTAAGCCATCCGACTTCAACACACTTAGTAAATTTTTAAAGGTATTGTTATCGAGCTCCATGTACAGGGTGTCCCAGAAAAAAGGAAACCCATCTCAAATTAGTTTA